>APFE031397097.1:138055-176123 GCA_000404065.3 Pinus taeda | reverse complement strand
GTTTCCTGCTCATGTTTTGTCTCCTGCTTATGTTCCGTTTATTGAACCCCAACCCTATACACCCGATGAACTCAGGGAAGTCAGCCTATCCATATATATCTCCTCATGAGCCAAGGAACAGGGGGATAGAGATAGTAAGCAATATAATAAATGAAGCCCCCTCCTCTTCTCTAGTTTATGATAACCATAAGCCCAACTCACACACATAATGCCCCATTGTTTATATAGGCGTCCTACCTTTCTATAGTGGCCCCCTCTTGTCAGTTCATTGTTTTGCTCATAGCGACAATGACCACAACTCTGCTACTACTTGCAACCACATACCTAACCTTGGTCATTGCTGGGCTCCAACTCGGTCCTTGTTTATCTTTCCCCTTATTTGCTCATGACTAACCAAGCGTAGCTGGCTATCGAGGAGCAACATGAGCCTATACCGTTGGTCCTCTACCATGACTACAAATTGATCCACAATTTGTCTTAGTTCCTGATTTCTCAACCCTCCCATAGATTCGACAACCACAACCTTTGGCTTAAGTGCTACTCGAGTTAGCCACAACTAGCTTGTGCACACTTGTACCCTCAACCCTCTCTGCAACTCGACCAATGACCCATGATTTGTCTTTTCCCATGACCTCTTGACAGAGGTTCTCAATCCATTTCTATTCGAGCTTGAGATTTCTACATGCTCTAGCTTAACAAAAGGCCATGATCTATTTGCAACATAGCTCGTGACTAACGAAATGTAGTTGAATGTGTTGAGAAATCTAAAGGGCAATGATTAGAGTGATTTCTCTTTCTTTGATAACTGCTTATGCTGTCTTTTTACTTATCATACTTATTAGCTTCTTTTATTATTATTATGTTCGTGTATCATCAAACAACTACCAAAACAAGAAGAACAAGAACACAAAATATAGGCTATAAGCCAGGGTTAAAACCTCTCCACTTGAGAGGAAAACCCTCAAATCTCTTCTCTTCCTTATAGATTCTTCAATTAATGAATTCGAAGACCTTTAGACCAAGACCACTACCCTCCAAGACCAAGTTCAGCCTTTCCGGATGATGTGATTTCCTTGTCCAAGTCAAACCCAGTCAAATCTCTTCCAGTAGCACAACTTCGACCCCTAGCTGCAGAATTTCAGTCTCGATTGCAAACTTGAAATTTTTGGCTCTCCAACAGATGCTGCTGCCACAGATGAGCTTCTTTTAGCCTCCCAGGACTTCCTTAGACCTTCGCTTGGATTTCTTTGACTTCTGGAGCTTGAGGATGACTTCTTGTGACCTTTGCTTGACCTTCTTACCTTCTCTTCTTCAAGATCAAACTTGTAGAGGAAAACCCTAGATCTGCTATGAAAACCCTAGCCTTCCTTAGCATGTTTGAGAGAGAAATAGCCCAAAACCAAGTCTTCTTCGTCCTCTTCCTTCTTCGCTGCCTTCTTCCTCTTCTTCCTTCGCTTGAGCGTGTGAGAGATGAATGTGCTCCAAGGAGGTAGAGTTTCCTCCTATTTATAGACTTCTCAAAGGTGGACGTGGCTCCTCAAATTAGGCCGACTTGCCAGCTACTAGGCCAACTTGATCTTGGAGGGTATTTAGACACTTTAAGGACAAAAATAATTTTCTTTACAAGTTACAATGTGCACGAAGGGGTCTTCAACTTATGACAATGACTCTTTTGACTTCTTGACCTAGGAAAAACCCTAGAAGCACTCAATGGGTGCTTGACCTATAAAATAAAAGACCTTGAGCATGAAAGCCATGCTCCAAAGTTAATAATCATAATTTTCTTTAATTTTATAATTTACAAGAATAAAAAAAGTACATTTCATATTTATGAAGACCGAACCTAGTTACAGATTTTTCAACACTCCCTCTTAACTAAGGAGGTATTCATAAATGGTACATGGGCATTCTCAATTTGAAGAGATCTCATACGAAGAGTCAGATTGGTAACCCATCTGTTTAGCATCATATCAACCAACATTGTTACATAGCAAGACCTTGACTAACAACGCTATCTCTCCACAAGATCAGAGCACAATGTTGGCGAGACCAATGATTTATAGACACCATCATCATTGTCTCTCAAGGTACATACCCCACCTGGGTGTTTGTAGTAGATGACATCAACCATCGCCCGATACTTTTCATCCCCATGAGTACAATCCAAGATCTCACACACTTGTAGATCCTTGGAGTACTCCACAAAAGCTGTACCTTCCAATCCTGCATGATATCCATCAAAGAGAGTGTTTTGGGCTTTTGTGATAATGTGTCAACTATTATGTTTTTCTTGCCTTTGACATACTAAATCTTAAAATCATATGCTTGGATCTTACTAACCCATTGCTGCTATCTTTCCTATAGGTTTTGTTGCTCCAAGAAAAATCGAACACTGTTGTGATCAATCTTAACCTTGAACCTATTCGCCACTAAGTATTTTCGAAACTTAGCCAATGCATGCATGACTGGTACCATCTCTTTATCATATATGGGATACAATATCTCATGTGGCTAAAGTTTTCAGCTCTCAAATACTATGGGATGACCTCCTTGTGACAAAACTGCTCCAATGCCCTCCCCTAATGCATTGCACTCCAAGACAAATGGGCGTGAAAACTCTGGAGGAGCCAAAATAGGACAACTACTCATCACCCTCTTGAGGCACTCAAAAGCCTCCTATGCCCCATCAATCCACTCAAAAGCTCCTTTCCTCTCCTTTCTTTGTCAAATTTGTGAGGGGTGCTGCTAGTTGGGAGAGACCCCTCACAAATCTCATGTAATAAGTATAAATGCCCACGAATCCCCTCAACTCTATCACATTCCTGGGCATAGGCCAATCCAGGATGGCCCTAATCTTCTCTTGGTGCACTTGTACTCCATCCTCCCTAATCACATGCCTAAGGTATAACATCTTCGTCAATCCAAACTCACACTTGGACATTTTCGCACACAGCTGCTGCTCCTCTAGTATGCACAAGACCTCCTCCAAGTGTTGGAGGTGCTCCTCCCAAGTCCTTCTATATATCAAGATGTCATCAAAGAATACCAAGACACATTGTCGCAACTGCTTGTGGAACACATGGTTCATGCAAAAATGAAACGTGACTAGTGCATTGGTTAGCCCAAAGGGCATCACCAAGAACTCAAAGTGTCCATCGTGGCAACAAAAGGCGGTCTTGGGGATGTCCTACTCCCTCATCTAGATCTAGTGGTACTCGGAACATAAATCTATCTTAGAGAAGTACTTGGCTCCTCTAAGCTCATCCATCAGCTCATCAATGCACAAAATGGGATACCTCTTCTTCAATGTCTTCTTTTTGAGGGCCCTGTAGTCTATGCACATGCGAAAGGTCCCATCCTTTTTCTTCACCAACACTATAGAAGAAGCGAAAGGACTCGAGCTAGGCCTGATATTCCGCAACCTCAACAACTCATGTATAGCTCTTTCAATCTCATTCCGGTATTCCTTGGGATGTCTATAGGGAGTGGTGATCATTGCATGTACCCTCTCCTCTAGCGCAATTGTGTGCTCGAACCCTTTGTTAGGTTGCCTACCTAGGGGGATCTCTCCATATACTGCTTGATGACTCTCCAAGAGAGTTAATATGTCCGGATGTGTCTACTGCTTCGACCCCCTTGTCTCTTAGATTCTCAACTCTACAGCCCACTCTATGTCACCATGACTCAAGTCAACCTCCAACTTGTGTGCTGATACTGTCTGAGGCAATGTTTTTAAAACCGGAACCGGTGACCGGACCGGTCCACCTAATGAACCGGTTTACCGACCGGAACCGGTCTAACCGGGACTGGTTTGGTCTAAACGAACCGGTTTTAGAAAAATACATTAAATAATTATTTTTTAATGAAAAAAAACTATTTTTAAGATTTAAAACCATGATTCCAAGCCAATAGAGACAAAATATGCAAAAATTGCTCATTTATATATCAAACCCTAAGTGACTTTTAGATCCAAACACTAAATATCAATTCTAGGGTTTTACATTCAAATCTAAACTTGCTAGGGTTTCCAATTTCTCCCTAGACTCTCTACACATTAATAAGCTTAAATTATAGGATTAGGGTTTCTGAACTAGGGTTTACAAGAACTTAGATGTCACAAACCCTAGAACCAAAAAATGTTTTTTTCTTTTGCAGAACCCTAATCTAATATGGATTAGATCTTGTAAGAACATAAATAATTATATGTTCCTTAAAGTCAAGGACCACATATCTTAGTTCTTCATGATCACTGGGAGCTGCTGCAATGCTTTGAAGCTTTCTCCTTGATTACATTGTCCAAGATATTTTTACTTCCTTAGCTGCCATGATCTTCCTATAAGGTGTAGATCCTCTTCTGTCTGACTTCTTCTAACACTGTTTTCAACAACAAAACTGCTTCCTCCAAGGATTCCTTTTAATGAGATTTCAAAGAATGATGGGCAATGCTATTGTTCTTCTATTGCTACAGGATCTCAGAAAGACTTTTCTCACAGGCTGGTGCAAGATGCTTGATGCTTCTTCTATCATTGATTGTAGCTTCCAAGGAGGTAAGATTACAAGATTACTTCTGGCAGGAGCTGCTACAAACTTCCTTTTTACTGCTTATTATAGTAGATCTTGTTCTTGAGAATCCTGTAGCTTTCTCTTGCAAGCTTGACCCTCAAATTAGGACTTCTACAAAACACAAAAACAGATCTAATCCTTCTTTAAAGGGTGAATAATGACATGACTAGTGTTATGGAGAGGCTGCTACAGGCCTGATATAAAATTCTGAGTATGACCCTATTATTAGGGCTCCACCAATCACGCTAATCAAACCCAATATACTCGAAAAGTAGAGGTTCTCTTCTATCTTTCAAGGTCGGCTTTTATATCACTGTATGGCTCATCCTTCTTATATATATATGCTCAAGACTTTTGTCCTTTTCCACAGGAATCTTGGCTTCTTCAAATATGGTGGCTTCTTGAAATATGGTGAGTGATGCTTCATAATAGACCTTCCAGCTAGGCTTATAAGGACTCTAAACAACTCAACTTTAGTCTCTTTCTTGAGAAGGGTCTTCACTGGAGATTGGGACTGCTATTAGTTCACAAAAGACATCTCAAAAATGTGATTCGGTCATCTCTGTAATGATGCACAGAACTTGAATTTCAGACCTTCTGAGGTGACACCAAAATTTGGATGGTGATGTCAGACCTAATGTGAACACAGATCTTTGCTTTCTCTTTCAAAGGATTCGGCCTAGTCTAGGCTTGTAGCCTAGCACTTCGGATCCCACAACCAGTGCTTCAAATTCCTTTGCTTTCCTATCTCAGAGCTACAGTCTAACCATAGGGAATGTGTCTTACAAATATGCCTAGAATGTTTAATTCTTCATTTGAATTTTCCTTCTTTGAGATTTAGAACAAGACAACACAACATCCGAGTTCAATTTTGCAAGAGGGAAGTGGGCATGCCTAAAACCGACCGGTTTTTCATCGGTTAGGGCAAAAACTGGGCGAAGGGGGCTTTCCAACTGGGTTTTTTGGCCGGTTTAGACCGGCGGCCTTGCTAACCGGCCGGTTAGACCGGTAACCGGTTTTTTAAAACGGTTTTGAAAACACTGGTCTGAGGTGGGTATGAATGCATGCCTCTCAACACTACCATCTTCTGATGTGGGCCAATGAACTCCATCTCCAACTTCTTCCAATCTGTAGTAACACGTCCCAAAGAATACAACCACTGCACTCTCAACACTACATTGGTGTTCGAAACGTCCACCACGAAGAAGTGATCTATCATTGAAAATTAGGGTAGCATCAGATGCGCTCTAGCCATGAAAATTGGTGGAGAGGCTAAAGCACATGAGATCTCCAAGACCCAGAAATGGTTTGGGTAAATTCTTCCCGGTTTAGGAGATATTAAAATAATTAATATTTTAATGGAGTTCCTAAGTCTAAGCTTAGGAAAAATAAAATATTAATGGGTATTAATATAAAAGTGGGTTAGAAGGTTCTAAAAAACATGGTATCAAAGCGTGGTTGTAGATCACAGGAGAGCTGAAGGTATCAACTGAAGCAGAGCATTTGCAGCAGAGATACCTGTCCTGAGTGACAGAAGCTGTTCCTTGCAGAAAGCGACAGAAGGAGGGTTGACGCAGAGGCACTGCGACATCAGTCCAGGCCAGAGAGAGGCTAGCGCAGAGGCTGAGGAGGGCAGAAAAAAGCTCACGCAGAGCCACACAGAGACTAGGAGGGTTGATGCAGTTGGCTGAGAGAGCAGTTTAGCCAGTGCCGGGATTGCGCAGAGCCTAGAGGCTCAGTCCTTCAGTTGCTGGGGCATAGGAATTTGTGGGCAAATTGCGAGGAGTGAAGCTGGTGGGGTGTTGTGGGCAGAACAGTACCTAACGGGGCAAAACCAAGGTAGAGGGAGTCGCTTTTGAGGCGGATTTCTAGCCAAGGAATCCAGATTAGTGTTGCAGGTGCACAAAAGATCGGAGAGGTGCGACTTGACAAATGGTAGGAGGATTTCCAGAAGGGAAATCGAGTCTAGCGGAGAACTTCTAGGCGGGAAGTCGAGAGACTTAACAGGAGTCAAAGAGAGAACTTCCAGAGAGAAGTAGAGAGACTTGGAAGAGTCGACAATAAGAGCATAGAGACGGCCATGAATGGGCTGAGGGATTAGGACAAGGCTAGACGGGGTGTCCAACTTTGTGGTCTGGAAGGCCAGGATCCTGTCCATTCTAGATAGACATCACATCAAGGCCTTCGCCTTGAGAACAGTGGCTATCATAGTTGATCCGACTGATAATGAGAAGTACGAGGAGGCAGTGGCCAAGGCGAAATGTATCATCCTGTTTATTTGGGGTAGCATCAGATGTGCTTTAGCCACGAAATTTGGTGGAGAGGTTGGGGCACATGAGATCTCCAATACCCAGAAAGGGTTTAGGCAGATTCTAAACAGATCAGGAGATATTAAAATAATTAATATTTTTAATGGGGTCCCTAAGTGGTCCCTAAGTCTAAACTTAGGAAAAATAAAATATTAATGAGTATTAATATGAATCTGTGTTAGAATGGTCCAAAAGACATGGATCAAACCATATCTAATCTTAGCCGTTGATTAGGGACTTAATCTCCACTGTTGATATGTCAATAGGAAAAGTATAAGAGGAGGCTTGAGGGTCATTGGGAGAATACACCAGAGTGATCAGTCATTCTATTCTTTAGAGCGGGGTTTGCTAAGAGAGGTAGAATCGGTGATCGGGACAACAACTGAGGGGCATTGAGTACAGAGAGACAGAGAGGCAGAGATAGTGCCGGGAGAGCAGTAGAGCAGCTAGAGAGGGAGATTCAAGGGCAACCAGTGCTCACGTAGGGCCACGCAGAGGCAACTAAGTACTGTGCAGAGCACCAGAGGGGCCAACGTAGTTGATGCAGAGGCTCAGAAAGATGATGCAGGGCCTCCTGGGGCTGTCGCAGGCCAAGATAGGTTGACACAGGGCCAACGCTGGGCTAGGAGAGGCTGACATAGTCTAGATTGGGTAGATGCTGGGGTTTCTGGGGCAGATTGGTGCTAAGTAGCTTCCGGAGGGATTATTCGGGGTTTCAGCCAGTAGATTTGTCAGAAACTGAGAGGTATTACTGCCAAGGAAATTCTCTGTTGGGTAGGCCAGTTTCGGCACCCAGATTGTACTCTTATATTGCTAAATATGAAAACCCTTAGAAGTTGCACCATTTTTCTCGCATTGGGTTTTTCCGGGGACATTAGTCCAAAAATAATGGTGTCATATGGTGTGTTTGTTCTTGTTTCTTTTAGTTGCTGATTTGTAATATGTTGAGCATGCACTAGTGTTTATTTTCAGTATTTACATTGTAAATAACTTGTTAAGGAAAATAACTAGTAGGTAGGAATAAATCAGATAAAGTGCATGGAGGGTTTCTAATTAAGTAAACTTAGAAACTTCAACATGGTATCAGAGGCTGATTGCAGATCACAGGAGGACTAAAAGACATCAGCCGAGCGGAGCAATAACAACAGAAAACAACTGTCCCGAGGTGCGAGAAGCTGTTTCTAGCAATGCATAAGCCAAGGAGTGTGATGCAGAGCCAACCAGGGCCACGCAGAGGAAGCCAGGAGCTACGTAGAGCCTCAGAGAGGCTAGCGTTGCTGACACAGAGGGTCACAGGGTTGAGGAAGGGCATCCAAGGGCTGACGCAGATCCATCCGGGTGACGTAGGGTCAGCGTGAGGCAGAGAGGGGCTGACGCAGTTCACAGAGAGGCAGTTGCTGGGGTCTAGAAGGCTGCAAGAATATTACAGAGTGGAGCTGGTGAGGTACTATAGTTAGAACAGTACCTGACTGAGCAGGGCCAAAGGAGTTGTTACCGAGGGTCTCTAGCTGAGAAACCCGGATCAACAATGTAGTTGCACAAGTCGATCAGAGTAGGGGGCATCTCGACAAGCTGCAAAAGGATTTCCAGGAGGGAAGTCAGGACTCAGAGGGAGTCCAGAAGAGAACTTCCAAATGGGAAGGAGTTGAACAGAGAACTTCCAGGAGGGAAGTAGAGGAGCATCATGGCACTATAAGAGACTAGGATAGATTGGACAGAGCATCGAACTTCGCAGTCTGGAAGGCCAAAATCTTATCTGTGCTTGACAGGAATTGTGTCAAGAACTTCGCCTTAAAGGTAATCGCTGTCCCAGTCGACCCCAGTGATAATGACAGGTACAAGGAAGCGATGGCGAGGGCCAAGTGCATTATCCCTGACGGGGTCAAGGATCATGTGGTACCACATATAGCCGAGAAGGAAACGACATTTGAGATGTGGGAGGCTCTCAAGAAGCTGTACCAACATAATTCTGTGCAGAGAAGAATGCTGCTTGAGAATTAGATGAGGTCGTATCAGATGAAGAAGGGACAATCGATTGACACATTCCTCAGAGGAGTGAATGAGATCCGAGACTAGTTGATTGCTATAGGGGTGACACCAGATCAAGAGCTAATGTTGAGGACAACCCTGAATGTTGTCTCAGAAGACTGGGAGGTATTTGTCCAGAGTATACTAGGCAGAGGGACCCTCCCACCTTGGGACGAGATGTGGGCAGCTCTTCTCAAGAAGAGATCAGACGGTAGTCAAAGACGGGTAGCAGCAACAAGGGGATCAAAATCAAGTAGGAGGAGGGAGATGTGGCCCTAGCATCTGAGGGAAAGCAGGAGAAGCGGAAGAAGAAAGATCTCTCCAAAACCAAGTGCTTCCACTGTGGGGAGCTGGGTCATTATGTGACCCAATGTCCAAGGAAGAGGAGTAAGGGAGAGTCTTCTGAGACTAAGGTAGCACTAGCACGGGTAGAGAAGGAAGTTTTGACAGCTAATGACTGTGCCATGAGTGCACACACACCACTTGAGCAGAAATGGGGAGACATCGAGTTGTAGTCAAGTGGACTACAGGCGATGAGGGGCAGGATCCTTGACATACCCAACCTCTTGGATTAGACCTTGCTACAGGAGTCCTGTCGAGGAGTAGCACGACTAGCTGAGTGGGTAGAGATGGATGCGGACGACGCGACAAAGAGTGCTACAGTGCAAGAGTCTCGAGACAACGCAAGGCTAGCTGGCTGCAACAATGCAAGAGGTACAGGATTGTTGCACCAGTGCAGGATGGCACAGAGAGTTGTGCAACAGTGTGAGATGCAGGGAGTTGTTGCAGCAGCGTAGAGGTCAGAGAGGGAACACTTGTCAGTGGCAGAGGGAGCTTCAGCATCAGTGGGTGTCTCTAGCTCAACAGAGAGGTCAGTTACTTACTTCTCAGTAACTGAGTTGCAGTGCGGCAGAGGGCAACACGATGCAACATGATGAGAGGAGGTGTAGTGCGGATGCAGTGCTGGGAAAAATGACCAGCAGCAGCACGGGTGCAGAGGGAGCTATCATACAAATACAATGGCAGAACCATGGGAAACAGTAGAGGATGCAATATTGCAGAAGATGTTGGGCAGGAAGGCCTAGCATCAGCACAGGTACCGATGCTAGATGATCAGAGTAATACTCAGTGAGGAATATTGCTAGAGCACAGTCCTCGCTAAGAGGGAGTGTTGATTTGGGGTAGCATCGGATGTGCTCTAGAATTTGGTGGAGAGGTTGGGGCACATGAGATCTCCAATACCCAGAAAGGGTTTGGGTAGATTCTAAACAGATCAGGAGATGTTAAAATAATTAATATTTTTAATGGAGTCCCTCAGTCTAAACTTAGGGAAAATAAAATATTAATGAGTATTAATATGAATCTCTGTTAGAATGGTCCAAAAGACATGGATGAAGCCAAATCTAATCTTAGCTGTTGATTAGGGACTTAATCTTGGCCGTTGATATGTCGACAAGAAAAGTATAAGAGGAGGCTTGAGGGTCACTGGGAGAATACACCAGAGTGATCAGTCATTCTATTCTCTAGAGCTAGGTTTGCTAAGAGAGATAGAATCAGTGATTGGGAGAGCAGCTAAGGGGCATTGAGTACAGAGAGATAGAGAGGTAGAGATAGTGCTAGTGCCATGAGAGTAGCTGAGCAGCTAGAGAGAGAGACTCAAGAGTAGCCAATGCTCACGTAGGGCCATGCAGAGGCAGCTAAGTGCTACGCAGAGCACCAGAGGTGCCAGCGTAGCTGACGCAGAGGCTCAGAAAGATGACAGGGCCAGCGCTGGGCTAGGAGAGGCTGATGCTGGGGTTTTGGGGCAGATTGGTGCTGAGTAGTTGCCAAAAGGACTATCCGGGGTTTCAACTAGTAGATTTATCAGAAATTGAGAGGTATTACTGCCAAGGAAATTCTCCATTGGGTAGGCAGTTTCGGCACCCAGATTGTACTCTGATATTGCTTAATAAGAAAACCCTTAGATAGCTGCATTAGTTTTACCGCATTGGGTTTTTCTGTGGACATTAGTCCAAAAATAATGGTGTCATATGGTGTGTTTGTTCTTGTTTCTTTTAGTTGCTGTTATGTAATATGTTGAGCATGCACTAGTGTTTATTTTCAGTATTTACATTGTAAATAACTTGTTAAGGAAAATAACAAGTAGGTAGGAATAAATCAGATAAAGTGCATGGAGGGTTTCTAACTAAGTAAACTTAGAAACTTCAACACATCCTTGATGGGGTCAAGGATCATGTGGTCCAACATATTGCCGAGAAGGAGATGGCAAAGGAAATGTGGGACGCCTTGAAGATATTGCACCAACATACTTCCGTGCAGAGGAAGATGTTACTTGAGAATCAGTTGCGGTCATACTAGATGTAGAAGGGGGAGTAGATAGAACACTTCCTCGGTCGGTTGAAGGAGATCCGGGACCAACTGACTTCCATAGGGGCCACGCCGATTAGGAGTTGTTGGTGAGGGCCACACTAAACGCAGTCTCCGAAGAGTGGAAGACATTTGTCCTGAGCGTTCTGGGCAAGGTGAATCTTCCAGATTGGGAAGAATTATTGGTGGCTTTTCGCTAAGAAGAGATCAAATGACTGAGCAAGACAGGAAGTAGCAGCAAAGGAGTCTGGATCAAGAAGGAAGAGGAAGAGGATGCAGCTCTGGCATCTACAAGGAAGCAGGAGAAGAGGAAGAAAAAGGACCTCTCCAAGGTCAAGTGCTTCAACTGTGGGAAACTGGGTCATTATGCGAACCGGTGTCCGAGGAAGAAGAACAAGGGAGAGGCGTCTGACTCTATGGCATTGCCAACGAAGGTGGAAAAGGAGGTAGAGGAGGATGGCGATTGTGCCATGAGTGCTCATGTACCTCTAGAGAAGAGGTTGGGAGACATCGAGCTGTAGACAGGATGACTATAGGCAATGAGGGGGAGGATCCTTGAGGTACCCAACCTCTTGGATTATACCTTGCTACGTGAGCCCCAAAGAGAGAGTAGCAAGACTGGCAGATGTAGGTAGAAACGGATGCGGATGAAGCGACAGAGAGTGCTATAGTGCAGGAGTCCCCGGGCAGCGCGAGGCTAGCAGGCTGCAACAGTGCGAGAGGCATAGAGAGTGTTGCAACAGTGCAAGATGGCACAAAGAGGTTTGCAGCAGTGTGGGATGCAAGAAGTTGTTGCAGCAACGTAGAGGCAATAGATGGAGCACTTGATAGCGACAGAGGGAGCTTCAGCATCGAGAGTGTTTCTAGACTGACAGGGATGTCAACAGTTGGGTGGATCAGTTACTTACTTCTCAGTAACTGGGTTGCAATGCAACATGATGAGAGGGGGTTGCAGTGCAGATGCAGTGTTGGGAGAAAGGACCAGCAACAGCACGGATGTGGAAGGAGCTACCGTACGGATGCAGCAATGGCAGTGGCAGAGCCATGGGCAATAGTACAGGATGCAATAGTGCAGAGGATGTTGGGCGGGGAGGCCTAGCATCAACATAGGTCCCGGTGCCATATAATCAGAGTAATGCGCAGTGAGGAGTATTACTAGAGCACAGTCCTCACTAGGAGGGAGTGTTGATTTAGGGTAGCATCGGATGTGCTCTAGCCATGAAAATTGGGTGGGAGGCTAAAGCACATGAGATCTCGAAGACCCAGAATGGTTTGGGCAGATTCTTCCCGGTTTAGGAGATATTAAAATAATTAATATTTTAATGGAGTTCCTAAGTCTAAACTTAGGAAAAATAAAATATTATTGGGTATTAATATAAAACTGTGTTAGAAGGTTCTAAAAGACATGGATCAGGCCAAATATAATCTTAGCCGTTGATTAGAGATGTAATCTCGGCTGTTGAAGGACCAATAGAAAAGTATAAGAGGAGGCTTGAGGGTTAGTTGGAGAACACACTAGAGTGATCAGTCATTCGATTTACTAGAGCGGGATTTGCTAAGTAAAGTCGAATAAATGATCAACAGTGAGGGGCAGTGAGTGCTGGACAGAGAAGTAGAGATAGTGCCGAGAGACTAGCGCAGAGGTAGAGAGGCAAACACAGAAGCCAGAGTAGGGCACGCAGAGCCCAACAAAGACGATGCAAAGGCTAAATGGCTTACATCATACACGCAGAAGGCAACAAGAGTGATGTAGAGGGTCCCAGAGGTTGCGCAGTGCCTCAAAGGGTTGACTCAGAGGGTTCTGAGGTTGACGTAGAGGCCAAGAGGGCTGACGCAGTGCTTCAGTGTTGTTGGAGAGGGTTTCGTGGAGCAGGTTTTCTGAATACCTGCTTCCGAATAGAGAGGTACTACTGCCGTTTATTTTTCTCTGTTGAGTGAGCCAGTTTGGCACCCAGTTGTACTCAAGGATATACTGCATAATAATATAACCCTCAGAATTGCAGCACCGGTCCCACATTGGGTTTTTCTTGGGAGGAGTTTTCCAAAGATAACGATGTCACTTGTGTGTTTGCTATTTCTTTCAGCTGTTGATCTATAGATGTTTGAGACTGTATTGTGTTTATTTCGATATTTATATGTTTAAATAACTTGTTTGTAATTAACAAGTAGGAGAAATAAACTAGAAGAATATAGATAAAATTTCTAATAGATAGACTTAGAAATTTCAAGATGAATGCATGCCTCTCAACACTACCATCTTCCCATCTGGGCTAATGAGCTCCATGTCCAACTTCTTCCAATTTGTAGTAACACGTCCCAAAGAATACAACCATTGCACTCTCAACACTACATTGGTGTTCGGAATGTCCAACACGAAGAAGTGATTTGTCATTGAGTAGTTCCCCATGGTCAACATCATGCTGGGAATGTACCTCGTACACTATAGTCCTATCACCGGGCACCAAAACTGAAAATCCCTGAAAAGTCTTTGTTTGTATGCCTCTCTTCTCCACCAGCTGTGCATCAATAAAATTGTGGGTTGCCCCACTGTGCACCAATACTAACATTCGTTATCCCTGTATGGTGCCCCGAATGCATAGTGTCAGATACTTCAAAGCTCCCCGAAGTGAAGCAATAACTCCCCCAGTAGGCAAGAAAGCTCCTCCACTAGGTGGGAGCGGTAGGCTACCTCTTCTCGAGCTTTGAGGTCCACCCTCACATGTTTCCAACTCCTGATCTGCATCCTCCTCCTCTGGCTCACTGTTTGAAAATGCCTCTATGTAGTGGGCCTTGCGCTTGGTACAACGATATGTTGGTGCCCTTGGCTCCTGACAAGTGAAGCATAATTTCCTCCTCTGGAGGTACCTCCTGGTCTCATCATCTAACTGCCCTCTCTTGGTCCAGTCCTTCTTAGGAGGTCTAGTGTCCTTTCTCATCTGAGTGAAAGAAGGTCTAGTAGGTGTTGTAGCCCTCGTCTTTGAAACAACATCTAGCATGTCCCGTGCTCGGCTAATGGCATCTTGCATTGATGCTGGTCTATAAGCTCACACCTAACCTCACAGTGGCTCGACCAAACCCTCAATAAACAACATGATCAATCGCGCCTCTGAAATATCTGAGATCATCACCGCTAGCCTTTGAAACTCTACTATGTAAGCCTCTGCACTGCCTGTCTGCTTCAGCTTAGCCAACTCCCGAAGTGCAACTCTGGATCCTTCTTATCAAATCTCTCCTTCATTGTTCCCTCCTCCACCACCTTGAGGTCTTCCCTGCATATTTTTCATTTGCAGTGCTATCATCTGCCTCATCATCTCCATCATTTGCTGGTTTGATCTTGCCAACTCCTCCAGTAGTGGGTGACGCCCACCATGCCTATGTTGATCTTCACCATTGCTCCTCATGTAGTCTCTGGTGTTCTCAAACTATGTATCAGAAAGATGCTCATGCTCGTCTTCTCTACCATGACCCCTTCCTTTACCTCTGCCTCTGCCTCTTGCACGATAAACAACTCCACCAAATAGCCATGTCATGACATGCTCTCGAGCCCACAGTTGGCCAAGAACATGCTCTGATAGACTGATACCACTGTAATATTCTAACCAGAGAAATACAGTGCAATATCAAAACATGAACTAGCTACAACAAAATAAATAATCATGCAATTTAAAATCTCCACAAGAACAAAAAATTTAGAACATTGTTGAGCAGAAAAAATAAAGCTGAGCCATTTGATTAAATATCCAATGATAATTTGAGTACAAAATGTAGTAGAATGAGTGCACCCGGGCTTGCTAAAGCAAGCATGCAAAACCCAGGTGAGAATGAAGGAAACTCCACGCTGAAATAGGCACACTGGTTGTATTCTTTGCCCAAAAATTTACTGCTGCTGCTACTGGAGACAAACTGATGTTTGAGACCTCAAATATGCTCCAAAAATTCGAAAAAATTAGGACAATTCTCTCCAACCCCTGACCAACAAGGCCCATAAAGCCTTTGGGCTAATTCCAACCTCCCAAAATTACCCAAAAATTATGTGCAATCACTCATTGCCCAACTCTGCGTCCTACCAGAAAATATATAGCTTCTCCTCCCAAAATCCTCCACCAAAATAACTGACAATGACTGAGAAAATAGTGCTGAAAATAGTAGAGTGAGATTCCATCTATTTCCCGACACAAGGCTACTAGCAACTTCTCCAACAAAATGGCCCAGAAGAATCCTTGCACAAGCCCTAGAGAGGAAATTTCATCCCTCACAAATGCAATCACTTCTAGGTCCAAAACTCCTCAAGGAAATTCGTCCAACTCCAAGTGAAATTCTTACACATTCTTGAGGCAATTCTCCATGGCAATTTCCACCTCTAAGCAACTCTATTTCTGCTACTGCGTCCTCCTGGAAAAATTCATACCACCTCTTGCAGAGATGAAATGACTCACAAAATTCAAGAAAAGAAATCTCCAATCAACTCCAAATTTCTCTCCTAGGGTGACACTCTTGGTTCACTGAAAGAGAGTTGGGATTTTCCACTTGGAAACCCCTGTGCTGAGCAGCACTGGTTGACTTGGTTCAACAACTCAAGCAAACTCTCCAAGATTAGAAATGAAATGGCAAAATAGAATGATCAAAATGAAGCTCTAGCCTTCTTTTTATGATTGCTGCTCAACCTTTCTTGTGGGCTCCACAAATTTGACCACCATGTTCTGCTTCTTCATGTGGTTTGATTTTCTCCTAGGGGGTTCGATTTCCCTTTTTGGTGACCACCACAGCTTATCTTCACTTTCATTTTTTTTCTTTTCCTAAGTCCATGCTTTGACTTTTTCTCCAAAATTTATATAATACCTCCACAACTTATTTTTCCTAAGTTTTATTTATCTAATATTATATTAATCGCCAAAATTACAAAATTGTGAATTTTCTTGACATAATTTTCAATTGGAGCCATGACATAAGCATTATGCTCTTACTTCTTTGAGGGGTGGGGGGTAGGGTGACACATAAGTAGTTTCTTCTTTTTTTAAAGTTATTTTGCTCTTCACCTCTTTAACCCTTTATTTGGCTTGATTTGACTTTTTGAGGCTTGCATTTTTTTATTTTTTAATCTTTCTTCATGACCCTTTCTTGGATGACCTTTGGTAAGTCAACCATAGGTTAGGGAAATCTTGTTTTTTATTGCTGGGATGGAAAGTGAAGAAGTATTTAATGGAAATATTAAGTATGGAAGGGATATGATCACGCTACCCACTCTGATATTCCAATAGTACCTAGTCGTCTAGCTTAAGGCACACTTATCCAGAAGCAACTATGTCCCAGATGATTAGAAATAGTAACAAGGTAACGTCTTAACTAATTTTAAAGTGATAAAACATGCATCTAATGTTAACATCTACACAGCAACTTAAAACCTTAGCATCATTTCTAGATGAGAAAGTTAAGCAATGAAAATACCAAACAATAACTGAAGCAACATGAAATATCTATAGCACATCTGAGAGCAAGGGCATGGGAAGCGATACACCACTATATGTGAATGACTGATGAGCATAGGACTGTAACTGATGGATGGAGAATAGAAGGTTCGGGATGTTAAGAAAATATTTCGTCCAAGCAACAACAAATTGCACCCAGTTGAGTGTATCTCTATTAGGATTTTGTGAAGGGAAACGGGTAGCTGATAAGCTAATCTTACATCAATAACAAATGTTTTTGACCTTTCTTAAATGTTATGTTGATATGTGGGGCTTTAGTCTAGCAACCACTTTTAATCTGCTAATCTTTATTAGTGAAAGAAAAGTGCTGTTTTGTTCCTATTCCCTATCTTTGAGCTCTTATATGGTGATTTGGACAGTTAGTTTACTTGTTGCTAACCTTCAAAGTGGACTTGGCTTTAATGACACATTCTAAATTGGCTTTGACCACATGTTTGCACTATATATTTGTTAGTTAGGTGATTACGAGCACTTGTAACCTTATTCTAAGATCTTTGTACTATTTTTTTTTTAGATGGTACATAACTCAATTTTAGTTCTAACGGTTACCTGTTCTTCTACAATTTATTTATTTATATTTGTAAAATTGAAATTGTCTATCTACATACTTTAAGAGAGAAATGAAATCATGGTAGGAATCAAGAACATGCTTTTTGACAATCACTTAGAATTCTAATACTTAATGGTCATTCTGTTTTTCCTTTCATGAATTCCAGTTTTTATTTATAGGAGAACACAAAATTCTCGTCTTTGTTTTTATTCTATGATCTGGTTGTTTGCAGATATGAGCCAAATACAGTTGACCTTGGGGATCCCAATGAACTTCAGTAAGTGAGGTTGTTTTATTTTTTGATATTGTACGTTTGGATGGGAGGTGGTCACACTAATAATTATTAATACCTGGCTTGTAAAGTAAGTCGCAGCAGTTAATGTTCATTCTACCGGGATTGAATTGAAATAACTCTCATTATGTTTGCAATGTCTGCAGGTACTGGTTCACCATACTGTCTGACCATTCGCCTGATCTAGTTGATAAGGCATGTGGAAGACAACTTTTATCTTTGCAATTTTTAAGGCAATGTGCTGAATTCTTTTCATGTCACAGTTTTCGTATGCCATGTATTTTCCAATATTTTTGTTGGCATATTTGTGAGTTGGAATATTTTGATGCTTAAATATTTTAAAAATGATATTGATATTAATTTTAAATTGCAACTAACTTCTAGACTAAAGGTTTGAGGGACAATCTATATATAGAACTTTGAAGTGGTTGGAACCTTAGAAAGATAGGAAATATCTTGAGATTGAAAAAGACTTGGAAGTTGGATGTCATGTGCAATTAAGTATTATTAATTTGAACAAGGGAGTTGACTCTTTAGTAGTTTTTTTAAACGAAACTGAGTTGTTTTATGTGATGCTTCATTTCTATAACCAAAAAGAATTATTTGGATATTTCCTTGACTTGTAGCAATCTAATGATGCTTTGTTCATCTCACTCGTAATTACTATTGGGACTCAGTCTTGTGGTTTCTGTCTCAGTTGCTCTAGCTTGAAGCTTTTCACTATAGGTGTAGATCTTGTTGAGAAATCAATGTGCTTGTAGATTAGGGTTGGTTTCGCTTACTTGATAATTACTTGAGAATATTTGTTGGCCTTTTATCTTTTTTATTATGTTCTTTTCATCAAGCAATTACCAAAATATACAAAATATGAACATCACAAGAGACAAAGAACACAAGATGTAGGTACCAAGCCAGGGAAAAACCCCACAAGGGGGAAAACCCATGAAAAATCCTCTTTTTGTAGAATCAGATCAAAGTGAGATATCCAAGATCCAAGACCAAAACCAAGACTGCGACAAAGACCCCAAATCAACCCTCCAAGTCTCTTCAATAAGTCAAATTCAATAAAAGTCAACGTGGGTCAGACTTCCGAAATTTGGTCAATTCCTGAAATGTCAGCCCCTGTAATTTTGACTCCGTCAAATTTTGGGCCTGCAGTACCTCAGACAAATTCGCATGTGTGAGCAAAACTAGGGCAGGAATCAATTCATCTTCTCTCTCTCCTTTGACCTCCTTCTCTCTCCTTTGACTTCGCTGGTTTTTCTTCTTGTTTTGTCACATAAATCGATGTGGATGATGAGTGAGTGAATGAGGTCAAACTCCTTGTATTTATACATGTTGAGTAGGTCGAATAGCTGCCTCTTTAGGCTGACTTGTCTAGGAGGGCCGACTTGGTCTTGTGGATGATAATTTGACCTTTTTGATTGAATAATTTTTTTTTTCTTTGCAAAATTCTAAATGGGACTTTGACTCAATTACATTTCTTTGACTCAATGAATTTTCTTTTTGACTCTATAAACCCTATAAGCATGAAGAACATACTTTGACTGGAAATAAAATAATAATAATGAATGTAATAAATGAATATAATAAATACATTAATAGTACATTTGAATTTCATTATGAAGGCCGACATGAGTTACGTGTTCAACACTCCCTCTCAACTAGGGAGGTATTCATAATGAGTATGACACAACTAGATACTCTCAAATTGAAATATTCTAATAAGAAGGGATTTATATTGATAAGCATCTTCATAACCAACATTGTCAAAAATAGCAAGGCCTTAACTAACAAGCTCTATGTCTCCACTAGTTTAGAGCACAATGTTGGGAGGCCTAAATTTGGACACCCCACCTCTCTAGGCACATTCCCCATCCAAATGTTCTCCAAGTATGTCCTCACAAGGCTATTCTTATCTTGGATACAAATCCTGAAAGAATATCAGTGCTAGATGCTTATCCAATCCACCATTCTCCCTACCAGTGCCTTCACCAGGCTTACGAATGTTATCTTGGCGATAGCACATGACACATGGAGAATACAGTGTCTGCCCTCACAACCTCTCAAACAAAGAGGAATAACCACAAGCCTAAGATTGTCTAAAAAATACTCATCAATGCAACAAATACTCGTTCTTCTGTGGGGATCTATTCTAGCTTCTCAGCTCCCATCCGTTGAAATATGTAACTAGGTTCGGTCTTCATAATGACATATGTAATCATGATTTTATGTATTTAATGAAAAGAGAAAAAATAAATTTATTATTGTTATTCTTGAGGCATGGGTTTCATGCTCAAGGGGAATATATTTTTAGGTCAAGCACCCATTGGGTGCTTCTAGGGCTTGTCATTGAGTCTACAAGTTAATTGAGTCATTGTCATGTATGAAAGACCCTTTTGGGAATGTTACATAATACATATTGTAAAGAAAATTTATTTGAGTCAAAAGACCCTCCAAGACCTTGTCATGATGCAAAGATCAAGTTGGCCTACATGAAGGGACAAGTCAACCTAAAGATAGCAATTTGTACCCCTCAAAATCCTATTAATAAGAAGGAACTTATTAATTTTAGGCAACAATGGTATGTTCTATGCTTTAGAGCAATTTTACTTCAATTTCCTTATTAGCCCAATATCAATATCCAGTTTAGCAATCACATCAACATGATAGTAAAATGCAGATAGAACATAAACACAAACAGTAGAAGACAAGCCAAGACAAGAGGACACAAGATGTGGCCCCAGCAAGGGACAAACCCCATTGTGGGGAAACCCTTGATCAATTCTTCTTATAGTCTTCAATAGTTCAGCAGAGAGAGACACAATACAATTTACAAATCTGATAATTTATAACAGCATCAAAAGAGCCCTAACCAGAAGAGTCAACGCTGGTCAATAAGGCAGATTTGACCCTCAGCAAATCGGTCAACTTTAGTCAACTTCAACCTCCAAACAACAAGATAAAACAACCCTCAAAACAATCTGAAATCAACCCAGTCAAAGTCTGGTCAAACAATTCACCTGCAGTTATCCCTAGCTACAGTAAACCCCAGTCAACAATCAACATTTAGCCCCGATTTCTATGCCCATAAATGTGGCCTGCCCAAACAAAGATAGCCCTCACAAAAACGCAGTCAAAGGAGGTCAACGCATGGTAGTCAACGCTTGGTCAAACTATCCATAAATTCGGTCTCCTGAAATTTTGGCCTCCTAAAATTTCACTCTCTTGAAATTTTGCTCTCCTGAAATTTCTGACGTGTGGAAAGAGAGAGGCCCATAAATTCGTACCCAATCAATGAGGAGAAAGAGAGAAGTGTGAAGATGAGTGTGTCCAAATGAGGCTAAGGCATCGTTTATTTATAGCAAACATTGAGGATGAATAGACATGACTATTGGGCTTCTGAGCCTACATAAGTTTGCTGGCCGACCTTGACAATTTGTCCATAATCAAAATAAATTCATAACTTCATTTGTACATGTCAGAATCAGATGATCTCTAGATCAATCCTACACCTCTGAGAGAGAGGAATCCAAGAAAAATGTCAGTGGTCATAAATAAGATGACCCATGTGGAGTTTGGCCCTAGTTGCCAATTTTAACACTCCCTCTCAACTAGGGAGAACTCCATTTGCTAATCCATTTGCTGATCTGTACTATCTCTGCCATCAATACACTGCTCTGCTCTACTTTGCTGTGCTGAACTATGAAGAAGAAGAAGTGATCGAGAATGTATCATACCATTCTCTATTGACCCGAAGTCAGTCCCAATCAAAGGAGAGTGTGTCATACCACTCTTACTGACTCGAAGTCAGTTCTAATCAAAAGAGAGTGTCTCATCCCACTCTTACTGACCCAATGTCAGTTCCAATTGATCACAGATCAATATTGGTCATCCTAGCATAGGGAGTATGGTAGTACACTATGCGTCTATCGGTAGTACTATGGTCCCTATCCTCATTTCCCTCATTGGCCAGATGAGAGGTACTTCCCATGAGTCCCAGACTGCATGGGTAAGAAGTCTCAACAAGAGAAGGATGAACCACTCATCCTGCCTATATGTCGCTAAGGTGTATTGCGGGGGAAGGCTGAACCACTCACCCTATGGTTGCTCATCAGTCCAAGAAGTACCCCAAGCCCCCTGGAGCTCTCAGAGATCAATGTCCATCTCATACAGGACCCTCATCAGAGGGTCTCCCCATGACTCCAAGTCGTTCTCGAAAGGCTAAGAACTTGACCTTCCCTAGGGGATTTGTTAGAATATCGGCACCCTGCTCATCAGTCCCAATGTGATGGAGCCTTATTGCTCCTCGTTGTACCATATCCTGGATAAAGTGGTACCTGATATCTATATTCTTTGAGTGATCATAAAACACGAGATTCTTTGATAATCAGATCCCACTCTGGTTGTCACAGATGATCACAGTGGTATCTAAAACATGTCCAAACATCTCACTGAAGAGCTACCTCAACCAGACAGCTTCATAGAAGGCCATACTAGCAGCTATGTATTCGGCCTTGGCGGTGCTCAAGGCTATTGATTTCTGCTTCTTGCTCATCCAGGATATCGAAGAAGAACCCAAAGAAAAACAATATCCAGAAGTGCTCTTGCGATCCACCACACTGCCGAACCAATCATCATCAGATTAACCATGCAACCTCACATCTTCGGCAGTGTATCTTAGTCCATGAGTGATTGTGCCCCGAAGAGATCTCAGAAGATTCTTGGCACCAATCCAATGTATATGATGAGGCTCAACCATATATTGGCTCAATGTGTTAACTGCAAAACCTATGTTCGGACGGGACTTCACCAAGAACATCAGTGCTCCTATGAGTTGACGATACTCAGAAGTATTTCCCAATTTAGGTCCAACAACACTACCACATAACTTCTTAAAGTTAAGTTCCATCGGAGTAGTCAGAGGCTTGCAGTTCACCATCCCAAATCTTTCCAATATCTTCACAACATATTTTCCTTGAGAGGAGAAAATTTCACCTAGCTTTTGCTAGACCTCCAACCCTAGGAAATAATGCATCGGTCCTAGGTCCTTCATCTCAAATTCAGAAGCCAACTCCCTCTTACGTTCGTGAATGAGAGGGTCTGCACCTGTCAGAAAGAGGTTGTCCACATGAAGTACCAAAATGAGAGGTTTATCATTTTCAACCTTAAAGTAAAGGTTCGGATTGGCTTCACTTCTAGTGAATCCCAGTTTTGTCAGATAACTATCGATCCTCTCATACCAAGCCCGAGGTGCTTGCTTCAATCCATAGAGTGCTTTCTTCAACCTGCATACATGAGATTCCCAATCATGATGCTCAAACCCCTCAGGTTGTTCCACATAGACTTCCTCTTTGATTGAGCCATGCAAGAAAGCAGTCTTGACATCCATCTGATGTAGGTTCCATCCTTGCGAGGTAGCAAGGGCTATGATTGAGTGGATGGTGTATCGGGCAACAGGTGCAAATATCTCATCGTAATCTGCACCTTCCTTTTGAGAGAAGCCTCGAGCAACAAAGCGAGCCTTGAACTTTTCTGCACTTCCATTAGCTATATGCTTGATTTTGTAGAGCCACTTAGAGGTGACAACTGAATTGTCCTAGGGTCTAGGGACCACATCCCAAACATCATTCTTCATAATTGACTTGTATTTTTCATTCATAGCATCCTTCCATACTTGATGCTTCACGACTTCTTCAATTGGTGGAGGCTCACCACTTTGAATGATAGTGCTCATGGCGGTCAAATATCCTTGATACCTGTTCGACTTCTTGCTTTCACGGAAAGTCCCCCTTGGTGCAATGTGTCTCTCGACATCTTTCAGAGTCTCCCTAAGCCATGAGGGTCTCCTTTTGGAGGAGGGCTCATGAGGAGGAGGATCAATAGGATCCATAGGTTCATCAACATCAGGGATTGTTTCGTCTTCTTTTGCACCCTGATTTCCGGTGTCAACTTCTTTGTCCTTTCTTAGGCTAGGAAGGTTGTTGATCTTCCTGAGGGCCATATCTTCATCGAAGGTGACATCATGACTTATCTCAACTTCCTTTTGACCAACCACATAAATTCTATATCCCCTAAAATTTTCACTGTATCCCACAAAGATTCATTTCTTCCTATATGCACCCAATTTGCTTCTTTTCTCTTTCGGCACATGAAAATATACGGGACTTCCACAAATTCTAAATTGGGTTTCTTACTAGTGAACATTCTTTGGGAGCCTTGGAGTCTAATGCTTTATGAGGGCATCGGTTTTGAACATACACGGTGGTATTTGCAGTTTCAACCCATAGGAACTTTGGAAAGCCTTGATCATGAAGCATGACACGAACTGCTTCTACAATAGAACGATTCTTTCTTTCAGCCACACCATTCTTCTCGGGAGTGTATGGCGTTGTAGTCTCCCTCCTAATGCCAACTTCTCTGCAATAATCTTGGAATTCATTGGATTTGTACTCGGTCCCATTATCAATCCTCAATATCTTGATTTTCTTCTCAGATTGGTTTTTGATCAAGGCTTTGAAGTGTTGGAACCAGGTGGACACTTCATCCCTCTTGTTCAAGAAGTAGATCCAGGTCTTGCGAGAATAATCATCCATAAAGGTGAGATAATATAAGTATCCTCCCAAAGAGTTTACGGGCATCATACTAGATATGTCGGAGTGGATCAATTGCAATATATCTGTGGTCTTGCTATTATTTGAGGGGAATGGTTCCCTTGTAAGTTTTCCTTCGGCACATCCCAGACATACATCTTCATGCTCTACTTTGAACTTGGGCATACTTGTCACCATCTATCTCACATCGGGTAGGGCCTTATAATGAAGATGGGCAAACCTCTGGTACCATAGCACAGATTGTAGAGATGTGTCGCAAGACATGACCCCCAATGGACTTCCTCCAACTTGATACAAAGTGTCAACCTTGAATCCAGGAGTAAAATCATCTTTAAAGTTTCTTTTCCAAATACGTACCTTTCCATCGATTAATGCCACCTTGAATCCTTTGTCCTCCATGGCTGAAATGGACACCAAGTTCTTCTTGAGATCAGGTACATATATTACTTCTTGCAAATGAATATTGTTACCTTGATTCAATTGAAGGTTAACATTCTCTAGTCCCTTCAAAGGATAGGTGGCATCGTCTCCAAGGATGATCTCCAAGTTTGTCTCCTTTTCTATCAGATTAGAGAGGGCTTCCTTGTATCCGGTGAAGTGCCTTGAGGCACTACTAACAATCAACGAATTTCCCAAAGTGTCCGGAGGAGAGGCAGTGGAGAGGGCTGATACAAGATAGTACTCTTTTTGCTTATTGTTAACAACATTTGATTTTTCATACCTAGAAATCCTTGATTTCTTTGAGGGTCAACCATTTCTTTGATGTCCCACATTCCTTTTTCCTTTGCCATTAGACCTGCCATTCCTTTGATCGTTGTTGTTGAAGTTGCCACCGGAATGACTGTGATCATGATCATGCGATGTGTCCCTTCTATTTGGACACTCCCTTGCATGGTTGCCAAACTTATTGCAAACAAAGCATCTTCCCTTACTTCCATTTTTGAATCCCGGCCTTCCTTGACTTTGCTTTGACTTCAGCCCTATTGTACTTGGTCTTCGTAGCAGACTGTGCATTTGAAGGAGGTTCAGGGATTTTACCTTGCACATAGTCCATCACTTCTTTGTCTTCCAAGGTCAAATCAAGAGACATCTTCCATCCATGATAGTCAGATTTATCATGGAGCTTGTCTTTAGCCAGGAAGTAGGATGAGGAACCCATTGAACCTTTTGTCCTTGTCCAACTGTCTTTGGTGATTGCTCTTTCACTCTTGCTTGGGCTTTGTCTTCACCTCAGCTCCGATATCATGTTAATTTTAGGCAACAATGGTATGTTCTATGCTCTAGAGAAATTTTACTTTAATTTCTTTATTAGCTCGATATCAATATCCAGTTTAGCAATCACATCAACATGATAGTAAAATGCAGATAGAACATAAACATAAACAATAGAAGACAAGCCAAGACAAGAGGACTCAAGATGTGGCACCAGCTAGGGACAAACCCTAATGTGGGGAAACCCTTGATCAATTATTCTTATAGTCTTCAATAGTTCAGCAGAGATAGATAGTAGAATTTACAAATCTGATAATTTATAACAGCAACAAAAGAGCCCTAACCAAAAAAGTCAACGCTGGTCAACAGGGAAGATTTGACCCTCAGCAAATTGGTCAACTTCAACCTCCAAAGAACAAGATAAAACAAACCTCAAAACAGTCTGAAATCAGCGCAGTCAAAATCTGGTCAAACAGTCCAGTTGTGGTCAGCCCTAGTTGTAGTCAAAGTTGATCAACAATCAATGTTTAGCGTCAATTTCTGTGCCCAGAAATGCGGCTTGCCCAAACAGAGATAGCCCCCACAAAAACACAGTCAAAGGAGGTCAACGTATGCTAGTCAACGCTTAGTCAAACTGTCCAAAAATTCGGTCTCCTGAAATTTCGGCCTCTTGAAATTTCGGTCTCCTGAAACTTCAGCCTCTTGAAATTTCGGTCTCTTGAAATTTTGGCCTCTTGAAATTTCGCTCTCTTGAAATTTTGGACGTGTGGAGAGAAAGAAGCCTGGAAATTTGTACCCAATCAATGAGGAGAGAGAGAGAAGTGTGAAGATGAGTGTCCAAATGAGGCTAAGGCATCATGTATTTATAGCAAACGTTGAGGATGATTAGACGTGATTGTTGGGCTTTTGAGCCTACATAAATTTGCTGGCCAACCTTGATATTTTGTCCATAATCAAAATAAATTCATAACTTCATTTGTACATGTCAAAATCGGATGATCTCTAGATCAATCCTACACCTCTGGGAGAGAGGAATCCAAGAAAATATCAGTTGTCATAAATAAGGCGACCCATGTGGAGTTTGGCCCTAGTTGCCAATTTTAACAAAACTCGACCTCATTTGGACACACTCTCAAGCAAGTTCGATCTCCTCAATAAAGTAGCTGGAAAAAGGACAAAAAAGAAGAAGAAGAGCAAGATCAAAGTTTTGGGCCTTTCTCTTTCTCTCTCTCTTGTGCTAGGGTTTCTATAGTTGTTGGGCAAATCGAAGTGTTGGAAAGCTGCTGGGCAAGTCAAATTGCTAGAAAGCTACTGGGTCGAAGTTCCAAAAGAATTTGCTGTGCAGGTTGAGGTTGCAGAATAATTTGTTGTGCAAGTTGAAGTTGTAGAAGAATTTGCTTAGCAGGTCGAACTAGTAGAAGAATTTGCTAGGCAGGTTGAAGTTGTAGAAGAATTTGTTGGGCAGGTCGAAGTTGTAGAGGAATTTGCTGGGCACGTCGAAGTTGTAGAAGAATCTGCTAGGAGGTCGAAATTGCAAAAGTGCTGGAGGGAAAGCTCGTCAAGGAAGAAAGGTTTGACTTGACCTTGGAGGGTCTTGGTCGAGGGTCATAGGTCTTGAAATTCATCAATTGAAGATTTTATAAGAAAGGGAATTCTTGCCATTTATATCACTTGAAAAATCCTCACTAGAATCCTAAGTTCATAAGGACTCTGGATATGTGATCAATATTGTTGTACCATCCCTGGAACTCGGTCTCCTACAAAGTAGTTAACTTGCTAAAAAGAGAAACTCTCTCTAATTTGTGTAAAAATGTGTCTAAACTGTCATTGAATCAATATTGCAACTAGTCTCCCCAAGATCAAACCCCTGGTTGGTATCCATCTCTATCTTTGAACCTTTAGCTCGATCAAATGTGCTGGTCTTTAACCCTCCAAATTTGCAAGGGGCAAATTTAGGTGTTAAAACCGTTGTTGCGAACATCGCGATCAGGATTAAATCGGCGAGGGTCCAAAATCAGAAAAAATCGTAAAAATCAGGAAAAATCAGCAAAAAATTAGCAAATACAAAAATATTCATTTTTTTTCAATTTTTGTAATATCTAAACCATCCACAACATAAAATAAATGCATTGACACATAAATATGAAAAGAGAACTAATATATAAGATGTGTAATATCATGTCTAGTGCTACATCACACAGAATAATGAATCATGTCCTGAATATTAAGTCCGGAGTCCCAACTCAGCCTCAAAATATCAACAAAAAATATAATAATGTATCTCATATTGTTAATTTTAGATAACAATGGTATGTTCTATGCTTAACACAATTTACTTCAATGTTCCTTTAGCAGCCCAATAAGAATTTCCAATTATTTCCAGTAGCAATCACATTAATCATTAATCACATTGACAGTAAATGCAGATAGAACATAAATCAAGATGCAGAAGACAGGCCAAGACAAGAGAACACTGGATTTGGTGGATGCCAGGGAAAAACCCCAATGTGGAGAAAACCCTTTGATCAAATCTTATTATTATTCAATAGTTCAAAAGAGAGAGAGTACAAAAGTCAAATAGACTTGCCCAATACAAAGTCAAATCATCCCTGTCAAATTCTGTAGTCAATTGCAGTCAAACTTCAGCCCTAACCAGAAAGTCAAAGCTGGTTAAAACAACAGTCAAACACCTCCTTTGAAGCTCGATCAAAGGCAGTCTAACACAACCTCTAGCAATGGTCAAAGTCAACTGAAAACAATCACAAAAACTCTAGTCAACCTGCGGTCAAACAGGCCTGCAGTCAACGCACGTCAAACAACCCAGAAAACTTCGATTTCTATGCTAGTCAATGCAGCCTAAGAAAATCAAAATTCTGCCCTCAAAACCACAGTCAAAACAACGTCGGTCAACGTTGGTCAATGTTGGTCAAACTGTCTGAAATTCTGCAATTTCGGTTCTGTAATTTAGCCCAAAAATTCTGTCTTCCTGGCCGCATGTGAGAGAGAGAGAACCTGCCCACATTGTATAAACCAATTTGATGAAGAGAGAGAGAAGAATGTCTGAGTAATGAATGTCCAAATGAGGTGCGAGGTCTCTTCTATTTATACACTTTGTTGTGGGTGAAGAGACACATACATTGGGCTTCTTGAGCCTACATAATGGTGAAGCCGATCAATTTGCACGTGTGGTCATAAGTTCAAAAGCGCACTTCTGCGTGTTCAAATGAGATGATCTTTATATCAATCTTGGACCTCATGAAAAGAGGAATCCAACGCAATCATCATCTCCATCAAATGAGTTGTCCCAAGGTGGAATTTGGCCCTAATTGCCAATTTTAACACTCCCTCTCAACTAGGGAGAATTCCACCTGCCAATCCATTTGTCGACATCATGCCATCCTGTCGTCATTTACCATCTCTGTCAATTCTACTCTCCTTTTCCAAACCATGAAGTAATAATGAAGAAGAATTGATCGAGAGTGAGTCACAAGACCTTATCACTCTCCACTGACATAAGTCAGTGCTCAGTTGATCCCAAATCAAGTTGTTGAACACCATGCATCCTAGACATACGGAATACGGTAGTACACAATGCGTCCATCAGTAGTGCTATGGTCCCTATCCACGTTTCCCTACTCATTGGCCAGATGAGAGGTACTTCCCATGAGTCTCAGACTACATGGGTAGAATGTATGTTAGGGCATCAATAGGAGAAGGTGAACACTCATCTTGCTCATATGCCATAAGAGAATGTGAATCACTCATTCTATGTATATGTCAATTGTACGGGAAGGTGAACCACTCACCCTACATACATGTGTCCACAATCGTAGGGGAAGGTGAACCACTCACCCTACACACATGTCAACCATCATGGGGTATCACATGGGAAGGTGAACCGCTCACCCTGTACATAGCGTACCACTAGGGGAAGGTGAACCATTCACACTATGGTCACTCATAGCTCCAAGAAGTACCCCAAGCCCCAGGGGATCCCAGAGTTCAATGTCCAAGTCATGCGGGCCCCTCATAGGAGGGTCTTTCCATGACGCCAAGTTTATCACGGAAGGTTAAGAATTTGACCTTACCTAAGGGCTTCGTGAGAATGTCTGCGATCTGCTCATCCATCCTGATGTGTTGGAGCCTTATTGCTCATTGTTGTACCTGTTGATTTGGGGTAGCATCGGATGTGCTCTAGCCATGAAATTTGGTGGAGAGGTTAGGGCACATGAGATCTCCAATACCCAGAAAGGGTTTGGGCAGATTCTAAACAGTTCAGGAGATATTAAAATAATTAATAATTTTAATGGAGTCCCTAAGTCTAAATTTAGGGAAAATAAAATATTAATGTGTATTAATATGAAACTGTGTTAGAATGGTCCAAAATACATGGATCAAACCAGATCTAATCTTAGCCGTTGATTAGGGACTTTATCTCGGTCGTTGATATGTCAATAGGAAAAGTATAAGAGGCTTGAGGGTCACTTGGAGAACACACCAGAGTGATCAGTCATTCTATTCTCTAGAGTGGGGTTTGCTAAGAGAGATAGAATTAGTAATCGGGAGAGTAGCTGAGGCGCATTTGAGTACAGAGAGACAGAGAGGCAAAGATCGTGCCCGGAAAGCAACACAGTAGCCGGGGAGAGTGACGCAGAGCTAGCCAGGGCTCGCGCAGGGCCACGCAGAGGCAGCCGGGAGCTGCGCAAAGCCTCAAAGAGGCCAGTGTTGCTGACACAGAGGGCCAGACGGCTGACGCAGGGCCTCCTAAGGCTAGTGCAAACCCATGCGGGGTGGCGCAGGGCTAGCGCTGGGCAGAGAGGGGGACGTAGTCCAGAGAGAGGTTGACGCTATGGTTTTTGGGGTCGAGTAGTTGCCAGAAGGTTTATCGGGGGTTTCGGCTAGGAGATTTGTAAAAAGCTGATAGGTATTACTGCCAAGGAAATTCTCTGTTGGGTAGGCCAGTTTCGGCACCTAGATTGTACTTTGATATTGCTTAATAAGAAAACCCTCAGATAGCTGCATCGGTTTTCCCACATTGGGTTTTTCTGGGGACATTAGTCCAAAAATTAAGGTTTCATTGTGTGATGTTCTTTTCCCTTTGTTGCTTGATCTGTAATATGTTGAGCATGCACTAGTGTTTATTTTCAATATTTACATTGTAAATAACTTGTTAAGTAAAATAACAAGTAGGTAGGAATAAATAAGATAAAGTGCATGGAAGGTTTCTAACTAAGTAAACTTAGAAACTTCAACAGTACCATATCTCGGATAAAGTGGTACCTGATATCAATGTGCTTGGAGCGGTTGTGGAACACAAGATTCTCTGAAAGGTGAATCCCTTTTTGGTTGTCACAGAAGATCATGGTGGTACCCAACACGTGCTCAAATAGCTCACTGAAGAACTTCCTCAACCAAATAGCTTCACAACAGGCCATACTAGCAACAATGTATTTAGCCTTGGCGGTGCTTAGTGCAACCGATTTCTGCTTCATGCTCATCCAAAAAATTGAAGCAGATTCCAATGAGAAGCAACATCTAGACATGCTCTTACGATCCACCACATTTCCAACCCAGTCAGCGTTAATATATCTAGGTAGCCTCAAATTCTCGGCAGTGTATCTCAAACCATAGTTGATTGTGCCACGAAGATATCTTAAGAGATTCTTGGCAGCAATCCACTGTATGTGATGAGGCTCAATCATAAATTGACTTAATGTATTCTCAACAAAGCATAATTTCGGACGAGAGTTTACCAAGAACATTAGGGCCCCCACAAGTTGTCGATACTCGGAAAGATTTGCCAATTTGGGCCTGGCAACACTTCCACTAGCTTCTTGAAGTTGAGTTCCATCGTAGTAGACACAGAGTTGCATTCCACCATCTTACATCTCTCGAGTAGCTTCACAATTTATTTTCCTTGAGAAAGGAAAATTTCACCTGGATTTTGCCAGACCTCCAAGCCTAGGAAGTAGTGCATCAAACATAGGTCTAGGTCCTTCATCTTGAATTTGGAAGCCAACTCCCTCTTGCGTTGATAAATGAGAGGGTCTGCACTTGTCAGAGAAAGATCATCCACATAAAGGACTAGAATGAGAGGCCTGTCCTTTTCAACCTTGAAGTATAGGTTCGGGTCAGCTTCATTCCTTGCAAAACCCTATTTCATAAGGTAGCTATCAATCCTCTCATACCAAGCCCTAGGGGGTTGCTTCAACGCATAGAGGGCTTTCTTCAACCTGCATACATGTGTTTCGATCTTGAACTTCGAACCCCTCAGGTTGCTCTACATAGACTTCTTCCTTAAGCAAGCCATGCAAGAAAGTAGTTTTGACATCCATTTTGTGTAGGCTCCATCCTTCAGAGGTAGCAAGAGCAATGATGGAGCAGATAGTGGTGTATCGGGTAACCGGTGCAAATATCTCATCACAGTCCACTCCTTCCTTTTGAGAGAAGCCTCGAGCAATGAACCTAGCCTTGAACTTTTCAGCACTCCCATCAACTCCATGTTTGATTTTGTAAAGGCATTTTAAAGTGACCATTGACTTGTCCTTGGGTCTAGGAACCACATCCCAGACATCATTCTTCATGATCGATTCATATTCCTCATTCATCGCATCCTTCCATACTTGGTGTTTCATGACTTCTTCGAACATACATGGCTTAGATTGAACAAAGGTAGTCAAGCAGCTAAGTACCCTTGGTACTTGTTCAGCTTCTTTCTTTCATGAAATGTCCCCCTTGGTGCAACATGTCTTTCAGCATCTTCGAGAGTATCTTTGAGCCACAAAGGTCTTTTCCTTGAAGTAGAGGGCTCAGCAGGAGGTAGATCAATGGGATCCATCGGGCCTTCAACATCAGACATTGGATCATCTGTCGGAGATTCATCATTCTTTCCTGCATCATCATCATTGTCCTTCCTAGGGATAGGAAGATCTCTGACTTTCCTGAGGGCAAAATCTTCATCGAAGGTGACATCATGACTTATTTCCACTTCTCTTTGACCAGGCACAGATTCTATATGTCTTCGAAGTTTCACTGTAGCCCACAAAATTTCCTTTCTTCCCAGATGCATCTATCTTGTTTCTTTTCTCTTTTGATACTGTTACCCATCATTTTGTGGATAATATCCGTAGGAGAATTTTTTTCTCCAAGGTGGTCCTTAGCCGACAGCCAACAACCCCTTGCAGCCATCAGCTAGTTCATTGTGCCATTTCTCCACCACCTGAGCCAGCCATGTGGTCCCTCTCTCATCTGCGATGATCGTATGTTTGAAGGTGGGGCTCTCGAATCTAAAGGTATTTCTTGTCATTTTGAAATTGTGTATTGTAGTTTGCTTATCATGGACACTTATGGGCATGGATTTATGGGGGCATTCAGTGGAAAGAATGGGCTAGGTCTGTACTTCTGTCCCCTAGACCCCTTTTAGGAATTAACTTTGGATTCTAGTCTCGTGGGATCTCCTTGATTGACCATTTGGTTCTAGGGATGGTATTTCATGAGAAACCTTGATTTTGATTGCATGGTCCTGCTTCCTTATCTGCTTATATTACTCTCTTTCCGTCCATTATTGCTCCATTCATCATATTTCCCACCTGGGTCCACATCCCTCCATTGGGTCCACATAGGGTTAGCTTGCCCCTTCCTCTTGCTCACACCTTGGGTCATGGCCTGGAATGAAGCCCGGAGGTTGATGCAACTGAAAAGAAAGTTAAAAGCATATATGGCCACATTTAATAGGAAAAGTACCACAAAATGCAAAAGATGTCTGGGGCAAAAAACACATTTAGCACGTGGGTAAAACCCAATAAATGAGCTCTACGGCACCATCATGGCTATCGCCCTAGTTCCTACAAGTTCTATTAGCCTTCTTCATCATCTAGGAACCCATGATTGTCCCAACCCCTGGTGGGCAATGAACTGCCCCACCTTAAAGGGGGAAATTCATTGCTATATCTTTTATACATCATGCTCTAACGCCCTTGATCCTCGAGCAGTTAATCAAAGAATATCATAAAAAGGCAAGACATATAAAGAAGGGTGGAAAAACCAAGGCCGGAGCACCTCATGTACCACAATTGCTCCCTCCTACACATTATTAACCCAAGTGTGGGCTTCCTTCTTACTAGCTACCGTTGTACCCCAGCATGTGACCCAGGGCTGCCCCTTGTCATGTCCTACTTCATGAACCTATCTACCACATGCCACTACCTTTTGAAAAATGTACCTTGACTGTATTATCCCCTATAAATGTAAAAAACAGCTAATGGGTACTTGGTTAACCCCATTTGGAGTATAGGAGACATTGGCACACCCCGAAGCCCATTATGGAAGGGGAGGGCATTATGAAGTCCTCACCTGTGGTCCATGATTAGGTAAGCTCTCTTGCTCAATTTTTCTAATGACTTGTTGCACTGAAAGGCTAGGGGACTCATTGGATCTTATGCAGAATTGCAAATGGTTTCCATTTGGAGTTTGGTCTCCCTATACAGGGTCCTAATCATTCAGAGGGCTGCATTGGCACATATAGGGTGAGTGTTGAGAGCCATGGGCCTCCACAGTAGCAGATTGCACTTCATGGATCCCCACAGCCATTCAGAGATTACTCGTGGTTCACTTATTGGACAAGAAGGATGCACCTGATCCATCATGCCCAACCAGCCCCAGATCTACACCATACACTTGGCAGATGATCCAGAACTTGCATGATGATGTGGCATCATCTACACCATCATCCTAGCCCTTGTAGGTGATCTACAGGCATCTTCGATTTGTTTGGAGACCCATGGGGACACTTGTGTGCCCCCACAAGTCATTTGGAGCACCACAGGTTATTACAAGGGGCCAACCCCTTGTGCATTGCTTTTGAGGGTCCTATTCTTCATTGTGGCACCCATGGACCTCATTAGGCCTCTTAGAGGGCCCTATGACTTGCATAGATTATTATTTGACCTCTTGAGAGACTTACTTTTTCATTTATGAGCTAGTTTGGTGGGCTTGTCACCAAAAGGTTGTATTATTAACACATTATTTTATTTTTGGGGCTTATATAGGCCAAGGAGGCTAATTCAAACTCCTAAGATGTGTATAAATACAAGTGAGATGAGGTCATTTGTCATCATCACTTTGGATTGGATCTCTCTCTTCTTTAGAGAATTTCACAGATTTTTTGGAGGATGAATTGGAGCATTTATGGATGAATTGCGATGTATGGTTATTGGTCTATCTTCTCTTGGAGCTTCTCTATTGTCATTTGTGAATGGTTGGATATACTCTACTGCATGTAAGTGTTGAAGTTTCTAAGATTACTTAGTTAGAAACCCTCCATGCACTTTATTTGATTTATTCCTACCTACTTGTTATTTTCTTTGACAAGTTATTTACAATGTAAATACTAAAAATAAACCCTAGTGCATGCTCAACATATTACAGATCAACAACTAAAAGAAACAGGAACAAACACACTACATGACACCATTATTTTTGGCCCGATGTCCCCGGAAAAACCCAATGTGGGAAAATTGGTGTAGCGATCTGAGGGTTTTCTTATTAAGCAATATCATAGTACAATCTGGGTGCCGAAATTGGCCTACCCAACAGAGAATTTCCTTGGTTGTAATACCTCTCAGTTTCTGACAAATCTACTGGTTGAAACCCCAGATAATCCTTCCGGCAGCTACTCAGCACCAATCTGCCCCAGAAACCCTAGCCTCTGCCCAATCTGGACTGCATCAGCCTGTCTTAGCCTAGTGTTGGCCCTGCATCAGCTCTCTTGGCCGGCACCAGCTCTCTGAGCCTCTACGTCAGCTCTCAGAGCCTTTGTGTCAGCTACGCTGGCCTCTCTGTTGCTCTATGCAGCACTTAATTGCCTTTGCGTAGCCCTCCGTGAGCACTAGCTGCTCCTGCGTCTCTCTCTCTGGTTGCTCTGCTGCTCTCACGACACTATCTCTGCCTCTCTGTCTCTCTGTATTCAATGCCCTTCAGCTGCTCTCCTGATCACTGATTCTATCTTTCTTAGCAAACCCCACTCTAGAGAATAGAGTGACTGATCACTCTGGTGTATTCTCCAAGTGACCCTCAAGCCTCCTCTTGTACTTTTCCTGTTGACATCTCAATGACCGAGATTAACTCCCTAATCAATGGCTAAGATTAGGTCTGGTTTGATCCATGTCTTTTGGACCACTCTAACACAGATTCATATTAATACACATTAATATTTTATTTTCCCTAAGTTTAGACTTAGGGACTCCATTAAAAATATTAATTATTTTAATATCTCCTGATCTGTTTAGAATCTGCCCAAACCCTTTTTGGGTATTGGAGATCTCATGTGTCCCAATCTCTCCACCAAATTTCATGGCTAGAGCACATTTGATGCTACCCCAAATCAACACTCCCTCTTAGCAAGGACTGTGCTTTAGTAATACTCCTCACTGAGTATTACTCTGATCATCCGACATCAGTGCCTGTGCTGATGGTAGGCGTTCTTTCCCAACATCCTCTGCACTGCTGCATCCTGTACTACTGCCTATGGTTCTGCCATTGTCGCTGCTGCATCTGTACGATAGCCCCCTCTTCATCTGTGCTGTTGGTGGTCCTTCCTCCCAGCACTGCATTTGCACTGCACCTTATCATCATGTTGCATTGTGCTGGCCACTGCTGCACTGCAACCTAGTTACTGAGAAGTAACTGCTGGTCCTTCCTCCCAGCACTGCATCTGCAATGCACCTCCTCTCATCATGTTGCATCATGCTGCCCACTGTTGCACTGCAACTCAGTTACTGAGAAGTAACTGATCTCCCAACTGACCTCCCTGTTGGGCTAGAAACACCCACTGACGCTGAAGCTCCCTTTGCCTTTGACAAGTGCTCCCTCTCGCTGAAATCTACGCTACTGCAACAACTCCCTGCATCTCGCACCGTTACACACCTCTCTGTGCCTTCCTACACTGGTGCAACACTCCTGTGTCTCTCGCAATGCTGCAACCTGCTAGCTATGCGCTGTCTCGGGACTCCTGCATTGTAGCTCTCTTTGCTACTCCATCCGCATCCGTCTCTACCCACTTAGCCAGTCCTGCTACTCCTCATCTGGGCTCCCATAGCAAGGTCTAATCCAAGAGGCTGGGTACCTCAAGGATCCTGCCCCTCATCGCCTGTAGTCCACTTGACTACAACTCGATGTCTCCCCACTTCCGCTCAAGTGGCCTGTGTGCACTCATGGCACAATCTTTGTCTATCAAAACTTCCTTCTCTGCTCGTGTTGGCGCTGCCTTAGTCTCAGAAGACTCTCCCATACTCTTTTTCCTTGGACACCGGGTCACATAATGACCCAGCTCCCCACAGTGGAAGCACTTGATCTTGGAGAGATCTTTTTTCTTCCACTTTTCCTGCTTCCCCTCAAATGCTAGGGCCACATCTTCCTCCTTCTCCTTGACTTTGATCCCCTTGCTGCTGCTATCTATCTTCGACTACTGTCTGATCTCTTCCTGGTGAAGAGCTGCCCACATTTCGTCCCACAGTGGAAGTGTCCCTTTGCCCAATATACTCTGGACAAACACTTCCCAGTCTTCTGAGACAACATTCAGGGCTGTCCTCACCATCAACACCTAATTCGGTGTCGCTCCTATAGCAGTCAACTGGTCTCGGATCTCATTCAGTCCTCCGAGGAAGGTGTCAATCAATTGCCCCTTCTTCATCTGATACGACCTCATCTGATTCTCGAGCAACATTCTTCTTTGTACAAAAGTATGTTGATACAACTTCTTGAGAGCCTCCCACATCTCAAATGTCGTTTCTTTCTCAGATATATGTGGTACCACATGATCCTTGACCCCATCAAGGATAATGCACTTGGCCCTCGCCATCGCTTCGTCGTACCTGTCATTATCACTAGTGTCGACTGGGATAGCTATTACCTTCAAGGTGAAGTTCTTGACATGATTCCTGTCAAGCACTGATAAGATTCTAGCTTTCCAGATTGCGAAGTTTGATGCTTCGTCTAGTCTATCTTGGTCTCTTACCTCGTGTAGTGCCATGATGCTGCTCTACTTCCCCCCTGGAAGTTCTTTGTTCGACTCCTCTGAGTCTCTACTTCCCGTCTGGAAGTTCTCTTTTGGACTTGTTGACCTCTACCGGTCAACTACCCATGCAGTACACCCCCCTATTTTTTTGCAAAAAAAATGGGCAGCACCTGATCAGCGTGTCCGTGCCATTCTGCAGTCATCAGCAGCCTGATCGATCATTTTTGTAAACCCAGTCTGCATGTATTAATTGTAAATAATCCTAGCAGATGTGAGTCGTGTTGAAAATTGCCTAGGTGAACCTAACTTTCCCATGATAATCTATGTCCCGGGAGGTTTTTCGTCTCACCGATCCACGGATCGGCAGAGTTTTCCTTCAAACCTGACCCCAAAGCCGGGATAGACTTTGTCATTGGAATTTTAGAGAATCTTAGTGTGTTAGCCTGCTAGATTATAGTCGTGTCGCAGACCTGGGTGTTTTGTGAGGGTCTATGTTAAAGGGTTTTTTCCCCTTGAGATGTAAGCTGTTAAAGTCATGATGTAATGTGTCCTGAGGGTCGAAAAATGTTTTAAATCCCCTCTTGAGTCCTAAGTCCTAGGTCCTAGGTGATGTTTCCAAGGTCTTAGTTCGATG
>APFE031397097.1:117040-132435 GCA_000404065.3 Pinus taeda | reverse complement strand
AGTCCGTAAATAGAAGGGAGCCTTAGCTGAGGTGACAGTGGGCTAAGAATCCATTTGTTGCCCTTGGCCTAGCATTTTCCATTTAGGGATTCCCCTTAGGTCCCCTGCTAGTTTAAGCGGTAACAGGTACATGAAAATATACGGGACAACCAAAAATTCTAAAATGAGAAATATCAGGTTTCTTACTGGTGAAAACTTCTTCGGGTGTCTTGAAGTCCAATGCTTGATGCAAACATCTATTTTGAACATATACAACAGTGTTAGCAATGACTCCCCATGAGAACTTCGGTAGGCCTTGGTCATGAAGCATAGCATGGGTAGCTTCTACGATTGTTTGATTCTTCCTTTTGACAACTCTATTTTGCTCAGGTGTATATGCAGTAGTGGTCCCTCTCTTAATGCCAACTTCTCTACAATAGTCATTGAATTCAATTGACTCATATTCGGTTCCATTATTAGTCCTCAATATTTTTATCTTCTTTCCTGTTTGATTTTTGACCAAGGCTTTGAAAGAGTGGAACCATTTAAACACTTCGTCCTTCTTCTTCAAGAATAGATCCATGTTTTGCGAGAGAAGTCATCCACAAAAATTGCATAGTACAAGCATCCTCCCAAAGATGTTATAGGCAACATACCTGATAGATCAGAATGAACCAATTGAAGAATATCTATAGTTTGACTTTCACTTGAAGGTAATGGTCCCCTTATGTGTTTTCTCGCTGCACAACCTTGACAAACTCCTTCATGATCCGTGTCAAATTTGGGCATACTTGTGACCATCTTCCTTACATCAGGTAAGGCTTTGTAATGAAGGTGAGAAAATATTTGGTGCCATAATTCGGATTGAAGAGAAGTATTGCAAGTCATAGCTCCCAAAGGACTTCCTCCAACCTAATAGAGACCTTCAACCCTAAATCTAAGTGTAAATGAATCTTTCGAGTTCCTTTGCCAAACACATGCCTTCCCATCAACGAATGTTACCTTGAAGCCTTTATCTTCCATCGCAGAAATAGATACTGAGTTCTTTTCCAAATCAGGTACATACAGTACTGCTTGTAGATGAAGGATTTGACCTTGATTCAAGTGAAGAGTGACAACTCCAATCCCTTTCACGAGGTAGGTGGCATTGTCCCCAAGCATGATCTCCAAATTTGCCTTCTTTTCAACCAAATTTGAGAGGGTCTCCTTGTACCCAATGAAGTGCCTTTAGGCATCACTATCAACCAACCTATGATCTAATGTATTCGAAGGAGAGGCAGTGGTGAGGGTAGAAATAAGATAAAATTCTTTTTGCTTATCTACAACATTAGTTTCCTCAGACCTGGAATTTCTCGACCTTTTGGCATGACGACCATTTCCATATCAAACAGCGAGAGCATTCCTCTTTGCTTTGTTGTTGAATTTGTTGTTCCTTTGATTGCCATTGCCTTTGAAGTTGTTGTTGTCATCATCCCTTAGAGTATCCTTCTTGTGAGGACATTCTCTAGCATAGTGTCTAAACATGTTGCAATTGAAGCATCTTCCTTTTCTTCCTTCTTTGAATCCCGACTTAAATCCTTGACCTTGTCATCTTGGAGCAACATTGTTTTTGCTTTTAGCATGAGCGGAGAAAGCGATAGGATTATTTCCATTTGAGGGCTTATCTCTTTCCATCATCTTTATTTCTTCTTGAGTGCATCTTGATCTAGGTGGATATTGGTGGCCACCCGCCTATTCCACCTAGACCTCTAGTCGGTTTCATCTGTTTCCTTGTTTATTTCAACATTCACTAATTTTAGCAGTTTTTCGGGTCTTGAACTTCCGACATAGTTTTGACCCCCCAAATGGCCTTTTTTTGAGGTTCGCAGTAGGTCCGTAGATGTAGGCAGGGGCTTGTCGCAAGTCTTGTAGTACTCGGAAAGACGTTTCCAACAAGGTACTGTATGAGCCAAATGAAGATAATATAACCAAGTTACGACCCCGGGAAGTGGGCTGCCTAACCGTAATGTGGCACACAAACTCTTGGCGTTACATCTTCTAGGGTTCGGTTTTGGTTGTTTAGGGTGCTCCCTTGTTTTCAATAATAAATAGGCCCTTGAGCCTCATTGTAACACAGTTCAGAGACATGTAGCCACCACACCTCTTCTTAGAGATAAGCTACCACCGCTCGAGCTAGTTTATTTCCATTCTATTTGTAAGCATATTTCAGTATTTTGATATTAATGAAATGAAGTGTTATTTCTTCTGCATCTATGTATTTATGGTTATATTTGTAATTTGTTGCGTTCTTATTTAAGTTTGGATCAGTAGTATCAAAGCGGTCTGCTATTCCTCAGTTTTTCTTTGCATGTCCCGAATGAAGTCAGGGTATAAGGAGTTAGGGCTCGAACTAGTTGAACTGATGCAAGACTAGCCTCGCAAACCCCGATGACTTCCCATGGCAGCAGAAAAGAAAGGCGAGGGGGTAGGAGATCCTTTCAAAATATTTTGCTCGAGGAACCTCTCAAGCGACAGAGGAACACGATGATGGATAACTTTGCTCAGATCCTCCGATGGCTACCCACATGCGACGCATCTTCTTCCAATAGCCACTCTGGAGGCGCAACTCCTTTTTGTTGAAGAAAGTGTAACTAGGTTCGGTCTTCATAATGACATGATCTTTGTACATGATGTAGTAAAAGAGAATACATTATTTTTGTATGCCTTGCTACATGTCATAGGTTAAAAGACTTCTTCTTGATGTCTTTAGGATTTATTAATATGTCAAAGAGTCATGTCATTTTTAAAGAAGCTCTTCATGAGCCTATGTAAATGTATACAAGTCTACAAAAGTGTGTAGTAGCCCTCCAAAGACCAAGATCAATCCTCCACTAGAAAGCACAAGAAGTCTGCAAGCAAATCGATAAGGAATTCATGATGTCAGCTTCAATATTAAATTAAATGTATAGATCGTAGTCATGTCAGCCTAGAATAATAGACTTGTCGGTTCATGTATTCAGGTCGGCTTATTTTGGGATCACAAACCACTATAAATACCTCGTCAAGGTATCTGCAAATCTGAGGTACAGAACTCGCAATTTCCTCTCTAAAATTTCGTATGGGTATAGGAGAAAATCCGCACTATAGGAAGGCAAGTGTTCTGGGTCTTGGATGAAGAAGTATCACCATACGATTCAGATGGATATTGGAGCAGAGATCCACACTACAGGAGGACATACCTCTACACCTCGGATGGCACAATAAGACGAGCAAACACTTCAGATGGGTATAGGGATTTGATCCACAGTCTTAGTGATAAGTATAAATACAGTGATGTGAAATCTCGGTGAGAACAGTGGCTTGACATCTCTCGGATGGGTATCATGATTCCAGAGAAGATCTCAGTACAAATAGGAACGTTATCACAGTCTTGGTGGATCTATTTCCTAATTGTCTATATATACATATGATGAAGAAGGGCTCGAAACCCGCACTGTCTTTATGTAGTCTCATTGTATCGGAATAAGATCTCATTGTTGTAATCACAGTGTAGAAATACACTCTCGGCATGCTCATAGTTAATGTGACGATGATCTCAGCTAGAATATAGTATGATACTATGATGAGACAGTCATCATGGTGATTGTCATAATGAAGCTCTCGGTGCATTGATGAAAGTATAGAATAAAGATCACAGTAAAGATCTCAATAGACTTTGTTGACATGATGAAGAAGTAGTAGTGAAGATCTCGGTGATGCAGTAGTGATGGATTCAATGGTGCAACAATGATGATGATCTCAACAGTGACAGAGAAGAGGATTGATGTCTTGGTCTTGGAGTGGCAAAATAAGTCAAGGGTCATGGTCTTGGTATTCATCAATTGGAATCTCTATAAGAAGATTTTTGTGCAGGTTTTCCTCTCCAAGAGGGAGAGGTTTTGGCCTTGGCATAATGCTAAACATCTTGTGTTCTTGTCTTTTTCTTTTTGATAGCATTTTGATGAAGTAAACACACACTAATAATGTAAAGAAGATCAAGCTAAGATAAAGCGTAAAAACACTTCACAAACTGTTATCATGCTAAGATTAATCACTTTAATTCTGAATGCCCTAGATTCTTCAACACTTTTAAGGTGCAAGTTAACTTTGATATTCCCATATTTGAGGGCCAGATAGATGCAGACACCGTAGATAAATGGTTGAATATGTTGGAAGGATATTTTTCAGTTCATGACTTTTCCAATCGGGAAAAAATTACTTTTGCACTTTTCAAAGTTGCCTCACATGTCAAGGACTGGTGGGAAACGCACTGTGAGCAAAAGGATGAGAGAGAATCCTCACTGTTTTTAGCCGTAGCCACTTGGGATTCTTTCCAAGACGCCATCAAGGAACAATATTACCTTGTCAGGAGCTATGAAGGTAAATACATAAAGTGGACCACGCTATGGCAGGGAAGGGACCAAGATGTGCCGGAGTTCACAAATTTTTTTCCATACCCTCCGCATGAAGTTCAGTATCAAGGATTCTGAGTGGCATTTGGTACTCAAGTACCACGGCTGTCTACACAAGTACATCTTGTTAATCAAGGTTGTCATTGATGTCAATACGACATTGACTGGGATGTCAATATTCTTGAGATGCTCGGCTCCAGACGATGATGCCATGACTCTTGGTGGTTGGTTGACTAGGATAACATCCATGAAGATGTCAAGTCACGGAGAAGTCAAACCACTAATGAAGTAAGCCCTAAGAAGTAGTTGAATTAAGTATGATGTTGCCAAGTGCCAATCGTGTGCCTTGATTGATGATCTAGATCCTAAGTGCCAATATACAACCTCGTGATGTGAAGGATTATACTTGATGAAACTATACTTTTGATGATGTTACTCTTGAATGGCCACACTTAATGATGGTACTTAATGAAGGTTGGAAGATTAAATGATGACATGGAAGATCTCATTTGATGGTTGGAAGATTATCTTACTATCTTGGAACTTTCCTAATGATGAAGCTACCAATGTCATATCACTGCACTACACTAGTACATGATGACACTATGACATGTCAAGTTGACATGGATGAAGCATATCATGATGACATTATGACCCTATAACAATGGAGAACCCAAACAATGGAGAAGCCATACTGTCCCAAACATTCTTCATGCTGTCACAAACTTTTTATGTATAAAATTTAAGGATAGTCACAAAGAAAAATTATTTTTGCTACCTTAGAGGCATCTTTTCTCAATGGGACCTAGACCATCTTAAAGAGGAATTTTTTCTCTTTCTAATGAGCCCTTACTTGCCCTGAAACTCCCATTGCTGAGAAAATGAATTTTTAAGTTGATAAATATATATTTTATTGCAAGCCGACCTACACTCACTCATGCAAGTCGGCCTCTCAGTCAAGGGATGTGTCCCTTCATTTGGAAGACATAATCACTATTAATATAAGTCTTAACACTCATTCCATGCAAGAAATTTCGGTGAAAGACAGATAAAAAAGGTAATTCAGTCAAACAAGGGAGATAATATTCAGATCTGAGGTTTCTTAATATATTAGTGTGGGTTCTGGGATTATGTCAGAACAAGATATTGGACCTTGAGAGCAGGCGTTTTAGGGCAGAATCCACAGATCTTTGAATACTGAAATTTCGGCCTTCTGTGGCCAGCAAAAATCAGACCTGTGATAGCAGCCCTGTGGAGACTGAGTTTCAGTCCTGAAGAGAGTCTCTATTGCACAGATAATTTCAGACTTGTGTTGGACTTCGATTGCAGATTTAGTGACATCTGGACAGAGCAATTTTTGAGCAGCAGACCTAGAATTTTGGGCTTGAACCTCAAATATTTTTTTAGTGCAGAGAAAACCTCAGAGCAGCAGACCTGTAGCACTACAGTAAAACTAGACCGAGTTGAAGAAAAATTCTGGAGTTACCTTAGAATGTTTAAGATATACCTTGAAGTTCTTTTGTAAGTGGCAGACTTTAGTTGAAAGGTTAAAACAAGTGTTTAAGCAGTTCCCTTTTTGAGAAACATCTCTTGAAGAATATTTGTGGAGCAGCCTCAGAGCAGGCAATCTTGAGGATTGTATTGAGAGTTCCTTAGAGCAGCTTTGAAGGCAGCTTGGAGCTCTTAGGATGATATCTTAAAGCAGTATTGAAGTACCTTGAAAGCCATTACTGGGATAGCCCTTAGAAGTTCACTTGTGCAGATTTAAAGCCTTGTTAGTGCAGACTTAAGAGCAGCTTCTTGTATCAAATCTTGGAGAGTACCTTGGAGCAGCTGAAACATCACTTTGGAAGACTTTCTTTAAGCATTGTTTGAAGACTTGTGTTGAAGCATTATCTTGAAGACTATTTTGGAACCTTGTAGATCTTGAAGAGCAGTTGGAGTTGATCTTGAGCATGCCTTGAAGAGTCATCTAGAAGCTTATTGAAGACATCTTGTTGAGAAGCTTTAGCTGATCTTGAAGATTCTTGGAGATCATGATGCATTGCTGAAGTCATCATGAAGTGACCTTGGAGATTTTGTTTGGGTACCATGAAGGACAACGGAGACACCTTCATGTGAAGAGATCAAGGTTGTCATTGATGACATAACGTGCAGGCTACAATGAAGACGAAGATAGACAAGGCTCATTGAAGAAGACATTGGGAGCCGTGAAGTATAACCAAATACACTTTGACAAAGTGAAGCTAAGGGTTGGAGCCCAAGAGGTTGGAGACTCGAAAAGACAAGGTTGGTGCCTTGGAAGATAGGGGTGGAGCCCTAGAGGATCAGAGTCCTCAAGAAACTAGGTTGGAGCCTGAACTGGATATAGGGTTGGAGCCCCTGGGGTTGGTGCCTCAAAATTGACAAGGTTGGAGCTTGGGAGATTGAAGATCAGTGTCTTCATCTAGGGTTGGAGCCCTACATATATTATACTTGATTTATTGTAAAGAAGAAATTAATAAAAGCATTTATTCTTATTGTTCATTTTGTGTTCTAAATATAAGTGATCTAATTGGTAAAAGTAACAATTGAAAATAAATACTAATTCACCCCCCTCTCAGTGTTTCCAACACATCTAGGACGAGATGGAGTTCCTGGACATCTCCTCGTTTGACACGGCATATCGATACACTGTCAAGATCGAACAAAAGTTTAAATCGAAGAAGTGAGACTTTGGATTTGCGAATATGAAGCAAGGAAAATGCACCCCCAAACCACAGAGCAAAGGCCAAAGCCAAGGCAGGGCAACCCAGGACAACCCTCCGAAACTGCAAGAAAAGAACAACACCATGAAGACAAAGAAGGACATGGGACAATGGTGTGAATTCCATAAGGGTTCTGCTCACAACACAAGTGAGTGTTGGGCCAAGTAGCCACTGGTGGCCAAGTTGAAGGCTTCCTATTCAGACACATGTTCTTACTCTGAGTTAGAACCCGACAAGGGGAATGACAAAGGGAAGCAGATCATTGAAGCAGAGCCTAGTGCCACTGTGGCCACCACCAAGATCCAGAAGAATGAACTTGAAGGTCTAGAGGAGCGAGAATGCCTCTTCCACTCCCAGATGTGGGTGAAGGGTTCCCCGCTGCAGTTCATTGTCGATAGCGGGAGCCAAAAGAATCTCATTTCAAAAGAGGTCGTGAAGTGGTTGGGACTACCGATGATAGCAGATCTGTAACCATACACCATCGAGTGGCTTCACCAAGGATGACATCTCCACATCAGCCAACGATGTCGCCTTCCCTACAACATCAAGCCTTTCACGGATGAGTTATTGTGTGATGTTGCTCTTCTTGAAGTTTGTGATGTATTATTAGGACAACCATACTTGTGGAAGCGACATGTTGTATATGAGTCTAGACCTCTCTCTGTGATTATTTCTTTGGGCAATAAATTGTATAGGATACCAAAGGTAGCCCCGCCTACTGCCATCTCTTTGAACACTGCAAAGCAATGCAGTAAGATCATTTCCCTGACTAGGAAATTTGTTTTCCTTATGATTCACCCTCAGGGCAAGAAGAAGGTTGTCGCCACGACTTCCAGACAAGGCTTCTCCGCACAACAATAATAGATGGAAAAGGTCGTGGAGGACTATAGGGACATTTTCGCGTCACTTACAGGCGTACCTCTGCACTGTTAGGTCAAGCACTCCATCAATCTGACCCCGGGCATGCCACTACCCAATGGAACGATCTATCGACTCTTTGTTTTGGAGAACAATGAGATCAAGAGGCAGATTTAGGAGTTGTTGCAGAAAGGGAACATCAGGCCAAGCTCATCACCTTATGGGAGCCCGATTGTATTGGTATAGATGAAGGACGAGACTTGGAGACTTTGTATTGACTATCGGGCGCTGAACAAGATCACTATTTGGAATAGGTACCCAATCCCATAGATTGATGACCTTCTAGACTAGCTCAAGGGGCCAAAAATTTCAGCAAGACTGACTTGAAGTTTGGTTATCACCAGGTTGCTATTGAACCCTCCAATGTGTGGAAGATTTCCTTCAAATCCAAGGAGGGCGTTTTTGAATGGTTGGTCATGCCTTTTGGGTTGACGAATGCCCCCACAACCTTCATGAGATTGATGGATGATATCTTGCGACCCTTCACCATTGGATTCATGGTGGTGTATTTAGATGACATCTTGATCTTCAGCCAAAGTTGGGAAGAGCATCTCCACCAAATTCCACAGGTCCTTCAAACCCTGTGACAACACAAGTTGTGTGCCAATTTGGAGAAATGCACTTTTGGCATGACCTAGGTTCAATATCTGGGGTGCATCATTGATGAGTAGGGTGTGCATGTGGACCCAACCAAGATACAAGTCATTCGGGATTGGCCAGCCTCGACCACTCTAACAAAGCTTCGCAACTTTCTAGGTCTTGCCAATTTCTACTACAGGTTCATTTTGGGGTTCTCTCATATCACTTGGCCTTTAAGTCAAGTCAACAAAGGCAGAGCGAAAGCAAAGTTTTTTTGGTCCGAAACCCAATTGAAGGCGTTTGTCGAGTTGAAGCATTGCCTCTGCTTTGCACCAATGCTAACATTACCAGACCTGGAACAACTATTTGAGATTGAGACAAATGCCTCTGACTATGCTATCGGAGCAGTTCTTACTCAATAGGGGCATCTAGTGGCTTACCACAATGAGGGACTTTCAGACATAGTTCGAAAGTATCCCACTTACGACAAAATGTATTCCATTGTGTAGTCCTGTCGTCAATGGAAGCATTACCTTCTAGGGAAGGAAACGATCATCTACACAGACCACCGACCCCTGCGGTTCATATAGACATAAGCGAAGTTGTAGAATGATCACCATCAAAAATGGTCCACCTACCTGCAACAGTTCCATTTGAACATTAAGTACAAGAAGGGAAACACCAATAATGTTGCAGATTGCCTTAGCCGACCACTAGTCATGGCGTTGATCACTGTGTCTGACTCTTGTGGGCATCTTTACCAGAGTGATCTAGAATTCGGCAACACATACCAAACACTCCTGGAAGGGATGCAAGTTCCAAATTTTCACCTTCAGGATGCACTGTTATGCAACCTGGGACACATTTGTGTTCCTTTAAGTGAGCGTGTGAAGATGATTTGGAAGGCACACTATAGTCGGGTCGTTGGACATTTCAGAGTAGAGAAAACAGTGGCGGTACTGCAAAAGTAGTTTTATTGGCCGAAACTTCATCAAGATGTTGGGAAGTACATTAGATCTTGCACCGCCTGCACCGTTTCCAAACCAACCATCAAGAAGGAAGGTCTATATACTCCTTTACCTACTCCTAGTCGATCTTCGAAATCTATCACCATGGATTACATGTCGGGCCTTCTTTCTACTAAGCACGACAACGACTGCGTTTTTGTGGTCATCGACAGATTCTCTAAGATGACCATCATGGCGCCCTGCAAGAAGAGTATCACAACAAAGGCCACTGCTAAGCTCTTCTTTGAGCGAGTGTGGGTACACTTTGGGATCCCATAGTCCATTATTTCAGATTGGGACAACAGATTCCTAAGTGCATTTTGGTCAAGTCTTTGGTTGATGCTGGATACCAAACTTAATAAGTCCACAACGTTCCACCCCCCAAACTGATGGCCAAATAGAGGTCGTCAACAAGATGATCGTACACATTTTGTGCATGTACAACTCGAAGCATTCATGCACATGGGATTAAAGGCTCCCCTATGTCCAACATGACTACAACAGAGGTCTCCATAGCTCAACGGGTCATAGACCCTTTCAGGTAGGGCTGGGATTTCAACCATTATGTCCCATTGATGTGGCCATACCATTTGTAGCTACTCAGGCAGATTTGACTCATGTCCAATCTGATGTCGACATGGCTAATAGCTTCATTGAGCGCATTCAACACATCTGCTGGTAGGTCCATGATATATTGGACAAACCCAATGCTAAGTATAAGCAACACCATTATCAGCATCAAGTGCCGCACAAGTCACAGGTGGATGACAAAGTTTGGCTACATTTGCAAGAGTGCCTCACTGGACTCCACCGCAAGCTTTGCCACATCACCAAGGCTGTAGGTGATAATGCCTTCGAGCTCAGCATCCCACCGTTCCTTGGTCTGCACCCAATGTTCAATGTAGACTGCTTTCGGCCTTACTTTCCACCATTGTTGGACACATCTGACATTGTAGAACAACTCACACCAATAGAGTTCAACCCGGACTGCATGGAACAAGCCACAACTAATCAACTCGTGGACACGCAGATCAAGAATACTCGCCAACAGAGGATCCAAGTATATCGAGTTGTCAAAGTAGACCAACTTCTTCACCAGGGAAAGTGGTTCACTAGGGACTAGGTTCAACAAAAATTTCCTCAGCTCATGGAGGCTCTGCATGGGACCATTGCTTCCTAAGGGGGGAGGACTGATCCAGGTGGTATTGGTGGTCACCTGCTTATTCCACCTAGACCTCCAGTCGGTTTCATCTGTTTCTTTCTTTATTTCAACATTTACTATTTTTAGCAGTTTTCGGGTCCTAAAATTTTGGATTAGTTTTGACCACCTAAACCACGTTTTTTTGAGGTCTGCAACAGGCCCATAGTTGTAGGCATGGGCCGCAAATCCCGTAGTACTCGAAGAGACCTTTCCAACAAGGTACTGTATGCGCCAAACAAAGATAATATGACAAACTCTTGGCATTACATCTCATGCGGTTAGGGTTTTGGTTATTTAGGGTTTTCCCTTCTTGTTCAATAATAAATAGACCCTTGAACTTCATTGTAACACAGTTTAGAGGTATGTAGCCACCACATCTCCTCTCAGAAATAAGCTACCATCGCCCGAGCAAGTTTATTTCCATTCTGTTTGTAAGCATATTTCAGTATTTTGATATTAATGAAGTGAAGTGTTATTTCTGCTGCATCTCTGTATTTATGGTTATATCAGTAATTTGTTGCATTCCTGTTTAAGTTTGTATCACATCTAGCCAATAATTCATCAAAACCTAGAATCCTGTCATTATTGAGGATGGTGGTGTTAAACACAACCCATTCTCTTGTAAGACCTCCAACCACAATAAGAGTGAGCTTCCCTGTCACAAACAACTTCTTCAATAGATAGGAGATCATTCTTGATTTCGGTAATCCTCATGAAGTAGGATTGAGTGGACTCTCCTCTATCCATCTTGATGTCTTTCAACTTGTTCTTGAGAAAGAGGGCTTGATTTGCATTGTTTACTTTGAACATCCCAACCAGCTTGTCATACATCTCTTTAGATGTTTCCAAATCAGAAATATAGGCACCAAAGGCTTGTGAATGGAATCTACAATAATTTTCTTAGCTTTGAACTCACCTTTCTTGTACTTTGTTTTTGTAGTAGTGGGTGCATTTGAAGGAGGCTCTAACACTCTTCACTTTACAGAGTCCATAGCATTATTCTCTTCCAAATTCAAATCCAGAGACATCTTCCAAGCATGATAGTTGGATTTGTCCTTGAGTTTGTCCTCAGATTTGAAGTATGATGCAGTCATCATTGAAGCTAGCTCAAAATTCTTGTCCAACAACTTTCCTAAGTGATTGCTTTTCTCACTCTTACTTGGGCTTTGTCGTCACCTGGGCTCTGATACCATGTTAATTTTAGATAACAATGGTATGTTTTATGCTTAGTACAATTTATTTCAATGTTCCTTTAGTAGCCCAATAAAAATTTCCAATTATTTCCACTAGCGATCACATTAACCATTAATCACATTGACAATAAATGCAGATAGAACATAAAACAAGATGCAGAAGACAAGCCAAGACAAGAGAACACCGGATTTGGCGGATGCCAGGGAAAAACCCTTTGATCAAATCTTCTTATTATTATTTAATAGTTCAGTTGAGAGAGAGAGTATAGAAGTCAAATAGACTTGCCCAATACAAAGTCAAATCGGCCCTGCGAAATTCTGCAGTCAATTGCTGTCAAACTTCAGCCCTAACCAGAAAGTCAACGATGGTCAAAACAACAGTGAAACACCTCCTTTGAAACTCGGTCAAAGGAAGTCAAACTCGACCTCTAGCAATGGTCAAAGTCAACCCAAAACAGTCACAAAAACTCTGGTCAAACTTGGTCAACCTGCGGTCAACGCAGGTGCAACAACCCAAGAAACTTCAATTTCTGTGCCAGTCAATGTGTCCCAAGAAAATCGAAATTTTGCCCTCAAAACTATAGTCAAGACTGGTCAAAACAACCTTGGTTAATGCTGGTCAAATTGTTTGAAATTCTGCAATTTCAGTTTTGTGATTTAGCCTAGAAATTCTATCCTCCTAGCCGCATGTGTGTGAGAGAGAGAAAATGCCCAAGCTATACGAACCAATCTGAAGAAGAAAGATAGAAGAATGTGTGAGTGATGGATGTCCAAATGAGGTGTGAGGTCTCTTCTATTTATACACTTTGTTGTGGGTGAAGAGACACATCCACTAGGCTTCTTGAGCCTTCATAATGATGAATCCGACCTGATCAATTTGCATGTGTGGTCATAAATTCAAAATCACACTTCTTCTTTTCCGAATGAGATGATCTTTATATCAATCTTGGACCTCTCGAAAATTGGAACCCAATGCAATCATCATCTTCATCAAATGAGCTGTCCCAAGGTGGAATTTGGCCCTAGTTGCTAATTTTAACACATATCATGAGTCATTATGTCATATACAAAGAAATGAACAAAATAATTATGAGTACTAATTTCCTCTGCCCCTCTTACAAGAAAATGTAACATCTTTCCCTCTAAATGAAGAAGGCAGTGGGGTTGGTAGTGGACTTTAGTGTGTTCTAGAAGCTGAAAAACTAGGAGATATAGGAGGTAGACCACATCCTCTACCGGTGACAGGGGTAGGTGATGTCACCTTCTCCTCCTCATATACCTCCTCCACTACCTCCTGCTCTAACCAATTAGGGCCAACTCTATGATAGGCCTCTCGGCCTCAACCCTCCATGCAACAGTGGTGTCAATCCCATCCAATGAGATGGCCTCCACATCAGGTGTTCTCTTAAGTTGCCTCACCCACAATCAAAGATTGTAGTAGACATAGATCATGTCATTAAGTCGTTGGGACTCCAACCTGTACAAGGGTCATAAATTAATAAATTATAAATAATAAATTAATAATTATAACAAATATTATTTAATGAATTCAAAAATTAATTAGAATATTTTAACCTGTTGCGCTTCTTTGTGTGTATTTTTTCAAATACACTCCGGTTGCGCTCGCATCCCGAGGCGCTACATGTTTGGTTGAGCACCCGAATGGCAAGCCTTTGGAGATTGGGTACTTTGCCATCATAGCTTTTCCACCATGCATGTACAACAAATAAGATAAAATAGGAAAAAAATGAAATTTGAAAGTTGAAGCAAAGTATGAACTTGAAGAGACAATGAATTTTGAAACAAACTGAATCTTACTTGGTATTTTAGTCTTCCTATCATGGATAGCAATGTCAAAGCTAAATGTGCCACTTGCTATCTTGTATATCTCCATTTCTTTGGAGATTTCTACATGTTCTGCTGAAGATGGCACGATCTTGTGAATACAAATGAAGAATCCATCCATGACCTCAACATCAAATAAGAAATCATAGGAGTAAGAAAATGTGGGGTTCAGGTATATCCCTGCAACATGAATGGGACAATGGAGTGTATTCTTCCATCGCTCATCAATCACTTCTCATATGAGTAGTTGTTTTTCAAACCCCTCATCCCCCTTATCATCATAGTAGCTGCGAATGGATTCTTCAGCCCTATCCATGGCCTTATACAAGTAGCCCATTACGGGCTTGTCTCCATCAACTAATTGAAGAACCTTCACCAAAGGTTTAGTAATGCTACACACCTCCTGCATTGTCGCCCATAAACTTTCTTGGTGTGAAACTAACCTACATGTTGCCTCTCCCTCTAGTTTGTGTTTATATGACAAAGCATGCCACTCCTCTGAAAGAAACATTCTCTTCACATCCCACATAGAATTCAGTAGCGATTGAAGAGATATGAAATTAGTGGCAAACTGTGTAATGGCAGGGCACACCAACTCCTTGTTGTTGGTGAATGTCCTCATCAAATGAAACACATATGCATGCTTTTTTATAAATTTTGTAATAATTTTTGATGATTCAACAATAGCCTCGACAAAAGGAATTTTTCCTATGTCCCCCAACATCAAATCAATGTAGTATGCAGCACAAGGTGTCTAAAATAAGTTAGGATGCCTCTCCATAAGCATCTTTGTTAAAATTGGCAACTAGGGCCAAACTCCATGTGGGTCATCTTATTTATGGCAGCTGATATTTTTCTTGGATCCCTCTCATTGAGAGGTGTAGGATTGATCGAAAGATCATCTGATTCTGATAAGTATTTATGAAGACATGAATTTATTTTGATTAATGGACAAATTGTCAAGTTGGGCAACAACTTATGTAGGCTCAGAGGCCCAATCGTCATGTCTATTCAACCTCTATGTTTTTAGTATAAATAGAAGAGGACTTGAAGTCATTTGTCACACATACACTGTTCATGTGATCTCCTCCTCTCCACATCTTTGGGTTTTGGTGAAGGAGAGACACTAAGAGGATACGCTAGCCTAAAGATGATGCCCTAGCCGTAGTGATGCCCTAATTGCAGATGATGCCCTAGCCGCAGGCTTATGAGGAGATCTACACGCAGAAAAGAGGAGACTTATGTGCAGCATGCATAAGCCCCTATACGCTGTCTCAAGAGGCTCAATCTGCAGATGAGAGGAAGGCTAATATAGGCTCTAAATGAAAGCCTGAATTCACTGTCTATTGACTCTATACGCAACAAGAAAGAGACTCCTTATCTATGTTACTTGGGAGCGGGAGCGGAAGCGGGAGTGGGAGCGACCATTTTCAGAAGCTCCTGGTTTGGGAGCGAATCCGGGAGCGATTTTTTAAAAATATATATATTTTTTATAT
>APFE031397097.1:85282-112499 GCA_000404065.3 Pinus taeda | reverse complement strand
AATCTGCAAATTAATTTCATTTATTGGCATTAATTAACTTAATTTATTAATTTAATTGCAATTCATCATTTTAATACTCAATAAACTAAATTCAATTCCCCAAATTACTACCTAACTAAATTAAACTAGCTAGATTAGCTAAATTGTTAACTTACTTACCTCTGCAGGCTTGCTCCTCGCTCCTTCCTCCTCGCTCCTCGCTCTTCCTTGCTCCAAACTCTTGCTCTTCAAACTCTTCAAATTCTTCAAACATTCACAATGAAATGTTTTTAGGCCCAAAGGGCCTTTTAAAACAAAAAAGATTTTAAAAAATTTTGGTTTTTTTCGGGTCCGCGGAATTTTTTTCCGCCGACCCGCTCCCGGCCAGCTCAAAATCGCTCCCGAGCATTTTTTAAACTCGGAGCGGATCGGAGCATCGCTCCCCGATCGCTCCCGGCTTTAAAAATCGCTCCGGGAGCGACGGGCGACCCTCCCTAGCCGCTCCCAAAACGGAGGGAGCGAAATTTTTCAAGGTAGAGCGCGCTCCCGGAAAATCGCCCCGTCGAGTTGAGTTTTAGGAGCGCGCTCCCGAGCGCTCCCAGAAAATCGCTCCCGTCCGGGAGCGATTTAGGGAGCGCGCTCCCGAGCCTCTTTGCCCGGAGAACGCGCTTCGGGAGCTCGGCTGAAGGGGGGGCTCTCCCCCGCAACTATGCTCCTTATCCACAGTCATAATCTACCTTAGCCGCAGTTAAAGGAGGAGGTTCCAGCCACAACAAATGGAGGTCTTAAGCAACTGTCTAGAAGTGCCCTTAGCCGTAGTAAGGGAAGCCCTTATACGCAGCTCAAAGAGAGCCAGTTGCAGTCACCTAAGCCTCTGTCATAATTGCTGTAGGTGACAGCGTGACCTATTTCAGGATTGTTTGGGCATGATCAAGCTGTTCTTGATCTCGGTATGCTGGGCAGAAGAATCCGCAAAAAGGAGGAGCTAGGGACACTTGGTTAAGGGGCTGTTTGGATCGCTATTTGAAGGGACTAAAGCTACTGTCCACTACTACACTAGGCCGCAGGCCATAGCCAGCAGTTGGAGGCCTTTTTAGTAGCTGTGTTCAGGTCAACTTGCAATTTTTTCCAAAATCGCTATAAAAGCCGGAAAAATTGCTGATTTTATTGGCACCACGAAAAAATAGCGATTTTATCACGATGTTCGCAACACTGGTTAAAACTCAATAGGGCAATGAAAGCATAATCAAGATATCCGTGACCATCTCACCAACAATACACCATGGCACCAAAAAAGCACCACTCTATTGAGTGAAAGATCAATTGTCTAATCAAGCACATGTATCTTTGGATGTATGTACCCCGAAGCCATCCAATGCTCCATCAACTTGTAAACCTGCATTTGTGATAAAAAAATCACAAGTGTAGTAAACAAAATTCACTAGTGTGGGCCTCATGCAAAATGGGGGGTAACAATTGGCTCGAACTTGGGAATGTGTACTTTTCTTGGGGGTGCATGAGAACCTTGTAGTCTTGGCATGTACTTGCTAGTAATAACCACCCATATATATATATTATATATATATATATATATGGTGTGATGGGTCAATATCAACATCCCTAGACACCACATCACTTGATCATAATGTTCATACCACAAAATTTTCCAAAATTTGGCTTTACATGAGGCATAAGCTAATAATGCCAAGGAGGAGATGAAAGCAAACCTAATGCTCATGCATTTTGAGCTTATTCTTCCTACCCTTCTCTATATTTGGTGTCCCCTATACTATGAGATCAGAGGACACTGTCATTACCTTTAGTGCTACTCAAGGGGTGCCCTATCTACTTAATTTCAATACCAGGACCAGAGATGCTTATCCCTTTTCATTAGGGAGATCTTTAGCCACATCTTAGCTTTCTCATGCCGTGCCCTGCCCTAGGATGTCCATGCCGATTACCTCATACTTCCCTGTTGATCTGTCAGATCGGAGCAACAAGTGACATGCAGAGTTCCAGAGTGCACTAGACAGTAGGATGGCCCAAATATTTCATTCCCATTACATGAATTTAGAGAAACTGCTATGCATGGATTTCAGTTTATTCCCTCTTGTTTCTAATGGTTTTCATGTTTTCTGTGCTTTTTTTCTTCTGGTGCAATTTGTTGTGTGGTCCTAAACTTTGTTCCTTCATCAGCTGCTTTTTATATTGCTCTGCAGTCTGTGCATGGCATATGTAAATCACAAACAAGATTGCTTTTCACACTTCTGTAAGTTTGGTCTCTGGGGTTTTGGTCGATTCAGAGGTTTCTAAATCCTAATTTGTTTGATGCTCATAGGGTCTAAAAACAATGATACCCTCCTTGGATTTGGCAGGTCAAATACAATGATTTACAAAAGGTTGTAGAAATCTCAACCATGTTGTATTCTCCCATATAAAGAACAACTGAGAAGGTTGTGGACATCCTCGCCAACTTCGAGAAAAAATGTTTTATCCTATAGATTTCAGGTGAATCAAATTTAGAAAAAATGGAAATTGGTGATTTTATTTTTTGAATAAAACATGGAAAATTTGCTCATGGGTGAAAATTGGTGAATCTTTTTTTTTGCTGGGAATAAAACATGTCGAATTGGCCCATGGGTGATCTTGCCCCTAAACTTTTCCCTCCTCACAAGCGACTGTTTGGTGATTTGTTGTAAGAGATTGTTAATCATGTCTTCTTGGAGTGTAGAGTTACATGTTTTTTGTGAATTGATTGGCTTGAGTAAGGTAATCTTTTATTAATCGTCTGCATGTGAAAGGATTCATTTTAGGAGATAGGTGGATGATCTAACGATATGGTAGATGATTATTGGACACTATAATGTTGATATGGATCTCCTTTTGATGGAAAATATGTTGATGCACATTTAGTGGGGATGTGTCCATCTTTCAGTTGGCTGAGACCAAGATATTCAAAGTAGAAGTGGCTGTTTGGGTTTCACGTTGAAGTGGCATTTTCCATAGTGATGTTCACTTGCTTGAGATTAGGGCTAAGGAAAATGTACTTAGCCCTCCTTGCATATGTTGTGACCGGCAGTTTCTGACATTCTGTGGTTGCTACTTGGCAAGTTGATTTGTTTGCCTTGAACTTAATTATTATTATTATTTTTAAAGTGCAATAATATAATAATAATAAGATATATTTTCAGGAAAAAGAACTTCAGTGAACAAGAACCTTGCAAGGCTCGTATGAATTATTAAAAATTGTATAGTTCTAGATAAGTTCAAATACAATTTGGATTTGGAGTTGGTAACAAAGTTGGGTGTTTAATATGATTTTTAAGACTTCATACTATGAAGTGCTAAAAGTAGTGATAATCTATTACTCTTGAATAGCAGAATAATTTTTTAATTTTTTTTAAAACATCATGTTCAGAACTATTATAACACCATGTTAGTAGGTAATAAATAAAGTTATAGAGGTATCCATATTACCTCTTGTCTCTAAGGGTATAATATATTCTATTCGTGCGTGGAACTAATAGAGCCTTGTCCTTTTCCTTACAATAATTAATTTTTACATATTAGATATATTATGCTAGTAGATTGGTAGATGATGCAAATTAGTGCTCAAAATAAGTAATTAATGTTCTGAGAGGAAAGTCATTGAAGTTAGTGGTTTATCTAATTATATTCACTCTATTTTTTTTTTGAAATATTGATATTATAATTCTTCAATAGGCTGTAGCTAGTGAAGGTGGCACTGATGATGCTAAAAGGAGGGGGGATGCTTTTGCTCGTGCATTTCGTGCTCACCTTGCAAGGTATGTGGTATGGTACTTGCATATGATATAAAAACTGACTAGCATGAGTAGTGTTTTTTCATTCACTATAAGATAGCATGCATTTATGGGTAAATATCAAAGTAGCAAGATGACTCTCCTACTAACCTATTATTCAATCCTAGATGTATCAAAATTGTTTGCTATAATAACCATAGTGGTAGAAATTTATATGATGGTTTCGATGTCACTTGAATTTGCCATTACATGTAATATTCGCCATGAATGGTGATCGTTTAGAATAACATTTGCTGAAGTTTGAACTAATCAATGTTTGTTTATTCATTAACTACACTGCCATGCTAATCAATAATTCTCAGGTTAATGGAGGAACCCGCAGCTTATGGAAAGTTGGGCTTGGCCAACCTATTGGAGCTCAGGGAGGAATGTTTGAGAGAATTTCACTTCTCAGATGCATATAAAACAATTAAACAAAGGTCAATTTTGTTTTGCTTATAGTAAACTAATCTGTTTATTCAAATTAGTTTGTCTTCTAGTTGATATGTCAAATGATAAATCTGTATGTCATATTGTGTATTGAAAACTTATATTTGATGATCAAGATGTTGTCTTTTGTTTTTTATTGATAAATGGTTCAATTTGGTAAGGGATCAATTTTAATGAACCAGACATGATTACTATAACTATAGCTTGCTTTGTAATTAGTGCATGGACAATATAGTTTAGGGTTTTATGCTGCTATTTGTATTCTAAAAGTTCCATGTATTTTATTTGTCTCAATTTATATCATAGTTGATGCCAGGTTTTGAGATTTGTGGGATTTTATTAGTACTTAGGATATAAAATAAATAAATATATAATGGGAGTTGTTGCCTCTTGACATGTAGGGATAATTAGAGGAGATTTTTTTCACTTGCAGATGGTAGTTCTGTAGATGAGATCTATGGTCGTTTCATGGACACTTGGTTAGAGATGCTTCCTACATTCTCTCAGCTCACTCACATTTGATGGTTATGCATATGAGGCTTGAATACATTGTGCACTGCTATATTTTACCTCTTTGTATTATATTGGGTGTTAGTGTCTTCTGTACTTGTCATGGAAGTGGTGATCGTTGGTGGTTAGATGATGGATTTTAACATTCTAAATTTATGTCATTTTCCTTATTTTGCCATGATGGGTCATAGTCATCTCTTGGATAAGTATTGTCACTGTTGTGTTGAGCTCTACTACCTAGGGTTTTGAAAGGTGCAATGTGTCCAAATCCCAATCCACACTTAACACTCTCCATCCTTTCCAATTTCCCTTTTCCCATTAATAGGTGGTTGTTATGTCACAAAAAGGTTTGTGCTTCATAGTCCAATAAGGAAACCCTCATCCCGAAAGAGCTAAGAGCTTGAGGTCAATGCAGCTAAATAAATATAAAGCTAAATAAACGAAAAATAAAAAGGAGAAAAATCAAAAGCCATAACAAAGCTTGAGCAATGCCCATTGCCTCAAATCTAGTAGGTCTTGTGAGAGTCCTCGAAAGACAAAACGCTGACTAAGACAGAACAATGAGGTGGATGCCATTGTCACCTCAACACTCCACCTCCTACTCTTTTGTAGAATTTCACCACATGGGAGGCTCCCCAGTATAGGTCACCTAAAGGATATTCTAGGTCAAAAGTTCAAAGGTGACACTGCAATAGGTTTAGTCAAGGTACTTAGGCTAAGAACAAGGCTCAATTCTATGTGCTAAGGAATAACATACCTATGAAGAGGCCTATAAGGTGAAGCTTGCAGCCTGGGGTTTTCAAAATATGATTCAAAAATAGCACAATCAGGCATAAAAGAGGAAGGAGAAGGTTTGCTTGAAAGATATGATCAACAACAAGAGAAGCAAACTTTCAAATGACCCTAAGTTGAAGTCTAAATGCAGAATTAAGGTTCTTCAAGCCCTAGAATTACCTTGGTTGATGACATCAGCCCTAGGGAAGCAATGTCAACCATGCAAATTGCTATATTTTGATGTTTTAAGGCTCAACAAGGTGAAACGACTTCAAATCAGCTCAACGTCCATGCCCTAGTTGTATTTTTCCTAAAACCCTAACCCTGACAACTTGCCTTGAAGTGCCAAAATTTTAGGGCCTGAAATTTTAGGGACAAAATTTTAGGATGGGAAGAAAAAGATGAGATTTTGAAGCTTTTGATCATCAAGGTGGTTGCTAGTGTATTCTATCTAATTTGGTGATGGAGTCCTAGGGATTTTGACCATGGAAATATCAAACCATTGAAGGGAGTAAGGGGGAAAACCATATGTTTTAAATTGCTAACCCTAGCTATCACTTTATGAGGGGAGAAATTCACTAGAGAAAAGCTCACTAGGAGGTTCCTTAGGGAGTTCATGGATACAAGATTAAAGCACGGAAAACGTACCAAGCATTTAAGCTAAATATAAGCATTTAGACATGGAAGATAGAAAACCTAGCAATATTCGTTACATGGAATAATCATAAATGATATTTATTCATCAAAATTTATTCACAATATATCCAAGAACAAGGCTTTTTTCAATTCCAAAATGACGTCTCGAAAACAAGCACTAGTTTGCAATAGCCAAAAATCCACATAAGATCACATCTCCACAAAGTAGCGAAGTACAATAGTTGGGTCGAGTTCCTTAAGAGAGGCTGAATTCCACACAAGTGATGATGAACAAATGAGTGAGGTGACCTTTTATTTATATGAGGTATACCTCATCTAATTTCTAGCTAAGAAGCCCCTACACAAGTTTGATTTTGAGGGGACAAAAGTAAATTAGGGTTACAAACCAACCCACTATCTTTTATAGCATAATTTTCCATTATAAACACACGTGTGTCATAGGGCTAAAAATGTGATGACTTCATGCCCTTTCTGGGCTCCAAATGCTTCATCAAGGCAAAGATAGGGCTGAGAATGTCTCCAAGAATCATGATCATCCTCCATTTGAGGCAAATCCCCAAATCATACATCAAGATTCAAAACATCTCCAAGGGTCCGAACTCCAGCTCTGGGTGCCAAACTGTTGAAATATGTAACTAGGTTTGGTCTTCATAATGACATATGTGATCGTGATTTTATGTATTTAATGAAAAGAGAAATAAATTTATTATTTGTGTTCTTGAGGCATGGGTTTCATGCTCAAGGGAAATTTAGTTTTAGGTCAAGCACCCATTGAGTGCTTCTAGATTTGTCATAAACTCAATTGAGTCATTGTCATGTATTGAAGACCCATTTGGCCATGTTACATATTGTAAAGAAAAATCTATTGAGTCAAAATAGAGTCAAAAGACCCTCAAAGACCTCATCATGGCTCAAAGATCAAGTTGGCCTACATGAAGGGACAGGTTAGCCTAAAGATAGGAATTTGTACCACTCACAAGCCTAAAAATAAGAAGAAATTCGACCTCATTTGGACACCCACTCAAGCAAGTTCGATCTCCACAAGTTAGAAGTTGGAAAAGGACGAAGAAAGAGAAGAAGAAAAAGTTCGAAGTTTTGGGCCTCTCTCTCTCTCTTTTGTGAGGGTTTCTACGGTTACTGGGCAAGACGGAATTTTGAAGCTGCATCGAACCTGGGAAGCTACATCGAAGCTCTGAAGCTACATCAAAGTTATGAAGTTGGAAGGTCGAAGTTGTGAAGTTGCAAAGTCGAAGCTATGAAGCTGCTTCTAGGTCACAGCTGCTGGAGCTACATCAAGGTCGAAGTTGCAGAAATTGTTGCTGGGATCGAAGTTTTTGGAGAAGTTTCTGGAAGGTCGAAGTTTGTTGCTGGAAGCTGTTTAAGAAGGAAAAAGTTGACTTGGTCTTGGAGGGTCTTGGTCAGTGGTTATAGGTCTTGGAATTCGTCAATTGAAGTTCTATAAGAATTGAAGAATTCTGATGGGTTTTCCTCTTAGTTGGAGAGGTTTTGGCCCTGGCTGAGCACCTACATATTGTGTCCTATTGTCTCATTGTTCTTTATGATTTGCTAGCTGTTTGATGATAAAGAACACTAAAAATAATAAAGGAAAGAAGAAGTTAATCAAGTAAAGTAAAAAATACATCACAAGTAGCTATCAAGGTAAGAGAAAACACTTAATCTACCCGCCCTATATTTCTCAAGATGGTATTAGAGCTAAGGTAACTTCATCAAGGAAGGGCAACACAAAGAGGGATACTCAAGGGCCAAAGTATGAAGAAATAATCTTGGAAACATCAAGAGCATCAATCATCAAGAAGAGTTCGTTCAAGGAAGAGAAAGGAATCTACTACCCAACAAAGGAAGAATAAAGAAGAGTGAAGAATTTTCTGATCTATTTTGGGCTAATTCTCCTTCACTCGTGTGAACATTAGGGCATTATTTGCAATAGTAAAAGCCGAAAATTGCAGCCACTCAAAGGAGCGAAAGTTTGGGTCAAAGAAGGACTATTTAGCAAGCCGAATTGTCCATAGAAGGAGTCAAGGTCAAGCGAAGTCAAAAGGAGGCAAATCTATCCATATTCCAACCACACATGTGACCTAGGGTTTCTGCAGAAAGGGATGAAATTGCAAAGCTCCTACAACAAGCCAAAATTCTAAAGAAGGGCCGAAAATTTGAGGTTGTGAAACAAGTTTGACTAGCGTTGACTTGAAGGAAGAAAAACAGGAAAAGGCATTGTCATCATCAAGGAATCAATATGATCTCCCTTTAAGCCAAGGATCACTTTTGAAGAGAGACATCTTCACCAAGAAGACATCTTCTATTATCTACATCATCATCAAAATCAAGAAGGCATCAAGTTGAAGATTTCAGCATCTAGGAGTATCTTCACTTGACAAGTAAGTATTTTTATATGTATATTTGAATATGTCAAAATGACTTCATATTGCAAGGAGAGCAACAGCTCCGACTATAGATCGCGAAGCTAAGACACCAATGTCCCAAGAACCAGAAGAGATGAAGGAGATGCAAGACGAAGGAAGTTGGAAGACCGTAGAGAAAAGAAAGAAAGCTACAACACCAATCTCGCCAAGAAAAACGAGGAGCCAGACAAGTAAAAATTAAGAAAATTGTAGGTCTGATAGACCAATTTGGTCTCAGTGGACGTTAACCATCATCATCATCATCATCATCAACAAATTGGTTGGGTCGTCGAACTTTCTTGCATGGAAGAAGAGGATAGATTTGATCCTCTTAGAAAATGAATTCGTTGGCCATGTTAAGGGTTTAATTGTTGAACCACCAAACGAGGAAGCTCAAGCTCTACAAGATGAAGATATCAAAAGAACAAGGAATAGCCTCATACTTTATGAGGGTCTTAGAAATAAGAGACCAACTCCAAGAGTTGGGAGAAATAATGTCTGACAAGGAAATGACTACCATAGTGCTCAATGCACTACCAGAGGAATCGCGCAACTTCACGTCAAGCATCTATGGGAAGAAGGAAGCTACTCCATTCAATGAACTATGTTCATTGTGAAAAATCAAAGAAACCAGGCTGAAGGCAAAAATCGATGTAGGTTCAAGCGAGCAAGCTTAAGCTTTTTCTACCATGGCTAGAAGAAAAAAAGGAAATTTGGAAATCTTGTGTTGATTTGAGGGAGCATCGGATGTGCTCTAGGCCTCAAATTTTGCAGGGAGGCTTTGGCACATGTATTCCAAAGAACCCAGAAAGCGTTTTCGGAAATTCTACCCAAAGACAATTTTATTAAAATATATTTTTTTAATGGGACCCTAAGTCTAAACTTAGGAAATTAAAAATATTAATGGTTATTAATCTAATTGTAGGTGTAACTTCTACAAGAAGACAAGGATCAAGCTAAATGATTTTAGCCATTGATTAACTTCTAATCTGGGCCGTCGAATGTCAACTAGAAGAATATTTAAGGGGGCTTGAGGGTCTTTTGTAAAACACACACCGAGAGATCAAGAGATCGAATTTCTGAAGTGAGAAGTTCTCAAGAGGAAGTTCTGATCGAGGAGATTTCTTGCAATTGAGGGGCAAGGATAGCATCCAGAGAGAAAAAGAGATTTTCTCAGCTGGAGAATCATTAGCAGAGAGAGGTAGAGAGTGATCGAGTAGCTCCCATGCAAAGGCTGACGCAGGGCCACGCAAAGGCAATGCAGAGGGTGAGAGAGAGTCTGAAATTTCGTTGGGCAAAGTCAGTTTTAGAACCTTGGAGCCGGGGTGTGAGACCAGGAGGCTGAGAGTAGAGACTCTGGGTAGCAAATCGATCAATAGACTGGGTGACGCAATGCCTAGAGGGGTTGACGCAGGGAGTTGGGTGAGGACTGCGCATAGGCAACATAGGGCCTACCAGAGGCACCTCATCCAGTGTCTGGATCAGCCAGGTTTTTTCTCAGTGATTGTGTGAGGTAATCTCACAAATGTTTCTGCCAATATTTCTCTCTCTGTAACTGAATAACTCGAGAGGTATTCAGAGATGTATCCAGAATTTGCTACTGCTTAATAATAATAAACTCTCAGATCTGCTGCATCGGTTTTCCCGCATTGGGTTTTTTCGGGGACTTCTGTCCAGCAATAATGGTGTCATTTGTGTTGCATTTTTCTTTCTTGCTCAGTCTCTTGTTTCCACATATAATTTAATTAAGTGAAGGCTACAGTGTATGTATTATGATATTTGCTGTAGGGAACTGCAAGTAATTTGTTTAAAGGAATTTAACAAATAGGAGTAATATCATTAGTTGTTGCAGTAAGGATTTCGGTTGAGGAATTTTCAATGTTATGGCTATCATGAATATGGGCACTACAAGAGAGATTGTCCAAAGCTCAAGAAGAACAACAACGAAAGAGGAAGGGAAGAAGCCCATATCATTGAAGAAGTGGAAGAAGCTGAAAATAAGAAATCCAAGGAGGAGGAGGTAAAAGGTGTCTACTATGATTGAGATAGTCTTCCTGACTTAGTTCTTTTCAAGTTTATGTTTCAGGTTTTCTGTTGTAAAGTATAACTATCATGAGAAGCATGATAGGATGCATCATGTTAGGAGATGGCATCATAGAAGCATTCGATTGAAAGCAAGAGCCTGTGACATCATCATAAAGAAGCTTGAAAGATAGCTAAAATAGCAGTGTATGGTTGTCACCTATAGAAGGATGTAGCTTTTGGTAACCTCATTAGAAGCACAAGTAGTAGTTATGGGAAAAAGAAAGTCATCTAGTATAGAGCTCATCATACATCATTCAAAAGGAGCATTTGCAAAGTGAGGATGATCAAGATCCTCCATTGGAATCTTCATTGAAAGGTTCACCTACTAGAAGAAGCAAGTGTCTCGTCGGGAACTCCAACTTGTATGGGATGATGGTATGATGTCAAAAAGAAGTGAAGTAGGTCAAGGGATTGAAGTTCTTTCAATCAAGGAAGTTCCTAAAGGAAGTCTAGATGACCAAAAGAAAGGGATGAGGTATGTGTGCTTGTAATTGATAAAATAGTCATGTCATATGGTTATAGATATCAAGAATGAGTGCTCTACCTCAAGAGCATGATCAAAAGAAAGGATCTCCTCTTGTGAAAGGATGCATGAAGGCATGGTTCACACATTGACTAGATGAAATCAACATAATATGTCCTCATATGAAATATGAGGTGGTTGACAAAGTTGAAGGAACTATAATTGGAAGTTCCTGGGAGGAAATGCATGAATAAAGAAAGGAAGATATCATGAAAAATGCAACTATGGAGAAGGCATCAACATCCAAGGACTAGAAGATTTGACTATGATATCTCCATGGGATAGATATGAAGATCTTGATAAAGTTTGAAAAAGAAAGAGACCCTTGACGCTATATATCTTTTTGGAGATGTGTCAATATGTATGTAGGATGTTGATGTGACAACAAGTAGATGTTATGATGAAAAGACCATCACAAAGGTAAGTTTGATTTAATGTTCATTCTTGATTTTTAAACAATATCTGGATGGGCTAATGCAGAGCTACCAAAGGAAGAGTTGTAGATGTCATCTACAACTAATACTCATGTGGTAGGATGAAAATTCCTGAAGGAAACATGATGTGAAGAAGGTAGCAATGTATGAAGGAAAGGCCAGATATGGACTAATGGATCACTTTCAGATGGAAAAAAGGATGACATGACTGACATGATTCATGAATGAAAGTGATGGATGGTCGATGCCCTATGAAGAAGTCCCAAAAGATGTAGGCTCCATAACAAAGAAGAAACTCATGACATCAAAAGAGGGGGTCCTACAAGCAGCTGATTGTACCATGATCTCCACCTAGAGAGCTGCTGCAAGCAAGTCCTTGATTAAGAGGGACGTTGGGTACATTCCTTTTATGAAATGGGTTGGTCATCTCTGAATAAGAGGGAGTGACAAATATGGTTTTTTACTTCATGTTTCATGCACTAGACCAGGACTAATAGACGTAAGTCTTAGTGAAGGCCATGAGGAGAGGACACATCATTCTTGTATTCACTTGGGAAGATAGAATGGAGGATTGGGTAAGAATCTGGCATTTGATACTCTTTGAAGATGTGGTAGGGCATCCAAGATAAGAGTAGTCGTAGAGGACCAATATTCATTGAGGACTGGGAATCCAAGAGAAGAATAGTCTTGGTGGAACATACTTTGAGAGAACTGAAGTGGGGTATGTTCTGAGAGAGACAATGATGAGGGTGTCTATAAATCATTGGTCTCACCAGCATTGTGCTTTGATCTTGTGGAGAGACAGAGTTGTTAGCCAAGGCCTTGCTATGTGATAATGCTGGATCATATGATGCCATACAGATGGGTTACCAATCCGACTCTTCTTGTGAGAATTATTTAGATTGAGAATGTCCAAGTACCTTTTATGGATTATGAATACCTCCCTAGTTAAGAGGGAGTGTTGAAATATGTGACTAGGTTTGGTCTTCATAATGGCATATGTAATCGTGATTTTATGTATTTAATGAAAAGAGAAAAATAAATTTATTATTTGTGTTCTTAAGGCATGGGTTTCATGCTCAAGGGAAATTTATTTTTAGGTTAAGCACCCATTGAGTGCTTCTAGGTTTGTCATAAAGTCAATTAAGTTATTGTCATGTATTGAAGACCCATTTGGGCATGTTACATTTTGCAAAGAAAAAATTATTGAGTCAAAAGACCCTCCAAGACCTCGTCGTGGCTCAAAGATCAAGTCGGCCTACATAATGGGACAAGTTAGCTTCAAGATAACAATTCGTACCCCTCACAAGCCTATAATTAAGAAGGAATTCAACCTCATTTGGACACTCACTCAAGCAAGTTCGATCTCCACAAGATAGAAGATGGAAAAGGACGAAGAAGGAGAAGAAGAACAAGTTCGAAGTTTTGGGCCTCTCTCTCTCTCTTTTGTTACGGTTTCTATAGTTATTGGGCAAGACAAAATTCAAAAAGTGCATCAAAGCTAGGAAGCTACATTGAAGCTGCAAGGTCGAAGCTGTGAAGCTGCATCGAAGCTTTGAAGCTGCATCGAAGCTTTGAAGCTGCATCAAAGTTGTGAAGTTGCAAATTCAAAGCTATGAAGTTGCCTCTAGGTCGAAGCTGCTTCTAGGTCGAAGTTGTGAAGCTACTGGGTTGAAGCTGCATCAGGGTCCAAGTTGCATAAATTTTGTTGCGATCGAAGTTGTTGGAAGGTGTTGATTTGGAGTAGCATCGGATGTGCTCTAGCCACGAAAATTGGTGGAGAGGCTAAACCACGTGGGATCACCAGGACCCAGAAACAATTTGGGCAGAATCTAACTGGTTTGGGAGATATTAAAATAATTAATATTTTTAATGGAGTTCCTGAGTCTAAACTTAGGAAAAATAAAATATTAATGGGTATTAATTTAAAACTGGGTTAGAATGGTCCAAAAGTTATGGATCAAGCCAAATCTAATCTTAGCCGTTGATTAGAGATTTAATCTCGGCTGTTGATGGACCAACAAGAAAAGTATAAGAGGAGGCTTAAGGGTCAGTTGAAGAACACACCAAGAGAGATCAAGAACTCGATTTTTGGGGGCAGGGTTTGCTGAGGAAATTGAGTGAAGTGATCTGAGTTGCAGCTGAGGAGTAGTGAATATATAGGAGAGAGGCAGAGTTAGTACCGAGAGTATCAACGTAGAAGCCGAGAGAGGTTGACGCAGAGCCAGTCAGAGGCCACACAGAGGCAGCCAGGAGCTACACAGAGCGAGAGAGGGCTAGCATGTGAGACGCAGAGGCTCCAGAGGCTGACGTTGGGCCAAAGAGGCTGCGTAGGCCCTAGAGGCAGTGCTGGGAGATTTTCGTGGGATAGACTGGAGCTGGAGAGTTGGATAGGGTGATGCAGTCACTATCAGAGTGACGCAGAGCAACAAAAGCTGCATAGTCGCTGTGGGATTGTTCATCTGATGATTTAGTCGGAATATCTGTCTCCAACTGAGAGGTACTACTGTAGGGAATTCTCTGTTGGGTGAGCCATTTCTGGCACCCAGGCTGTATTCTGAAACTGCATAATAATAAAACCATCTGAATAGTTGCATCGGTTTTCCCGCATTGGGATTTTCCTTGGACATTAGTCCAAAAACAACGGTGTCACTTGTGTGCTTATTTTCCTTCAGTTGATGATCTGTAGATGTTGATACTTTAGTTGTGTTTATTTTCAGTATTTACATATAATTAACTTGTTAAGTAATTAAACAAGTAGGAAGAAATAAACTTGATAGTACAAGAAGAATTTCTAACGGTTTAAACTTAGAAATTCCAGCATGGTATCAGAGCATGGTTCCAGATCTTAGGATAATTGAAGGCATCAACCGAGCAAAGCAGTAGCAATAGAAACAACTGTCCCGAGTGACAGAAGCTGTTCCTAGCAAAAAGCAGCAAGGAAGGGGTGACACAGAGAGCTCGCCTCATTAGTTTGAGCCAGTAGGAGGATCAACGTTGAGGCGGAGAGGAGCAGACCTGACCTACGTAGTGCTCGGTCATCTTTATTAGTCAGGAAGGATCGACGTTGTGGCTAGGAGGTGCAGATTTTGTTGGTGCCAAGATTGCGCAAAGCCAAGAGGCTCAGACCTTCAGATTGTTGAGGCATAGGAGGTTGTGGGTGATTTGCAGAACAAAGTTGCTGGGGTATTGTGGTTAGAATAGTACCTAATAGGGCAAGACCAAGGAGGAGGGAGTTGTTGCCGAGGATTTCTAGCCAAAAAATCCAGATCAGTGGTGTAGTTGCACAAACGACCAGAGTGGCATATCTCAACATTGGCAGAGGGGTTTCCAGAAGGGAAATCGAAGCTAAGAGGGAGTCAAACCGATAACTTCTAGATGGGAAGTTGAGAGACTCAACAGGAGTCGATCAAAGGACTTCCAGGAGGGAAGTACAGAGTTTCGAAAGAGGAGCAGCGAAATGGCAGTGTATGGGCTGAGAGATCAGGATCAGATTGAGCCTCCAACTTTGTAGTCTAGAAGGCCAGGATCTTGTCCATTCTAGATAGGTGTCGCATCAAGCACTTCGCCTTGAAAATGATAGCGATCCCAGTTGACTCGACTGAAAATGAGAAGTATGAAGAGGCAATGGCCAGGGCTAAGTGCATCATCCTTGATGGGGTCAAGGATCATGTGGTACCACATATTGCCGAGAAGGGTACGACAAATGAGATGTGGGATGCCATGAAGAAGTTGTATCAACATACTTTCGTGCAGAGGAAGATGCTTCTAGAAAATCAGCTGCAGTCATACCAGATGCAGAGGGGAGAGCAGATAGATATCTTCCTTGGACGATTGATAGAGATTCGGGACCAATTGACTTCCACAGGGGCCACGCTAGATGAGGAGATGTTAGTGAGGGCCGCATTGAATGCAGTCTCAGAGGACTGGGATGTATTTGTCCAAAGCTTATTGGGTAGGTCGAACCTTCCGGATTGGGAGGAACTGTAGGAAACTCTTCGTCAAGAAGAGATTAGATGATTAACCAAGACAGGGAGTAGTGTTAAGGGGGTCAGAATCAAGAAAGAGGAAGGGGAGGATGCTGCTCTAGCATCTGCGGTAAAGCAGGAGAAACGAAAGAAGGACCTCCCTTAGGTCAAGTGCTTCCACTGTGGGGAACTGGGTCACTATGCGAACCAGTGTCCAAGGAAGAAGAGTAAGGGAGAGGCTTCTGAGACTAAGGCAGCGTGAGCGAGGGTGGAGAAAGAAGTGGAGACAGATGACGACCGTGCCATGAGTGCTCATGCGCCAATTGAGAGGAAGTGGGGAGACATCGAGCTGTAGTCAGGAAGACTAAAGGTGATGAGGGGAGGGATCCTTGTGGTACCCAAACTCTTGGATTATACCTTTCTACGGGAGCCCTAAAGAGAAGTAGTAGGACTGGCGGATGTCGGTAGCGATGGATGCGGATGAAGTGACAGAGGATGCTACAGTGCAGGTGTCTCGGGACAGTGTGAGGCAATAGTGCAAGATGCATGGAGTTGTTGCAACAGCGCAGAGGTCAATAGAGGGAGCACTTGTCAGCGACTGAGGGAACTTCAGCATCGAGAGTGTTTTGAGCCTGACAGAGATGTAAGAGTTGGGAGGATCAGTTACTTACTTCTCAGTAATTGAGTTGCAATGCAACGGTTAGTAGTGGCAGTGCTATGGGCAACACGATGCAGCATGATGAGAGGGGATGCAATGCAGATGCAGTAATGGTAGTGGCAGCAACACAGATGCAGAGGGAGCTGCCGTACAGATGCAACAGTGGTAGTGGCAGGGCCATGGGTAGCAGTACAAGATGCAACAATGCAGAGGATGTTGGGCGGAGAGGCCTAGCATTAGCACAGGGACGATGTTGGATGATCAGAGTGATTCTCAATGAGGAGTATTACTAGAGCACAATGCTCGCTAAGAGGGAGTGTTGATTTGGGGTAGCATTGATGTGCTCTAACTACGAAAATTGGTGGAGAGGCTAAGGCACGTGAGATCTTGAAGACCCAGAAATGGTTTGGGCAGAATCTAACTGGTTTGGGAGATATTAAAATAATTAATATTTTTAATTAAGTTCCTAAGTCTAAACTTAGGAAAAATAAAATATTAATGGGTATTAATTTAAAACTGGGTTAGAATGGTCCAAAAGTCTTGGATCAAGCCAAACCTAATCTTAGCCATTCATTAGAGATTTAATCTCGGCTGTTGATGGACCAACGAGAAAAGTATAAGAGGAAGTTTGAGGGTCACTTGAAGAACACGCAGAGAGAGATCAAGAACTTGATTTTCTAGGGTAGGGTTTGCTGAGGAAATTGAGTGAAGTAATCTGAGTTGCAGTTGAGGGGCAGTGAATACATAGGAGAGAGGCAGAGTTATTACCGGGAGGATCAGTGTAGAAGCCAGGAGAGGTTGACGCAGAGCCAGCTAGAGGCCACACAGAGGTAGCCAAGAGCTGCACAGAGCTAGAGAGGGCCAACGTGTGAGACGCAGAGGCTCCAGAGGCTGACGTTGGGCCAGATAGGCTGACGCTGGGCCAGAGAGGCTGACCAAGGCCGTAGAGGCTGCGCTGGGAGATTTTCGTGGGATAGATTGGAGTTGGAGCGCTGGATAGGATGACGCATTCCCTATTAGAGCGATGCAGAGCAGCAAAGCTGCATAGTTGCTGTGGGATTGTTCATCCGGTGATTTAGCAAGAATATCTGTCTCCGACTCAGAGGTACTATTGTCGAGGGCATTCTCTGTTGGGTGAGCCATTTCTGGCACCCAGGTTGTATTCTAAAACTGCATAATAATAAAACCCTTTGAATAGCTGCACCAATTTTCTGCATTGGGATTTTCCAAGGACATTAGTCCAAAAACAATGATGTCACTTGTGTGCTTGTTTTCTTTCAGTTGATGATCTGTAGATGTTGACACTGTACATGTGTTTATTTTCAGTATTTACATGGTAAATAAATTGTTAAGTAATTAAATCAGTAGCAAGAAATAAACCAAATAGTACAGGAAGAATTTCTAATGGGTCAAACTTAGAAATTCCAACAGAAGGTCGAATTTTGTTGCTGGAAGCCATTCAAGAAGGAAAAAGTTGACTTGGTCTTGGAGGGCCTTGTTCAAGGTTTATAGGACTTGGAATTCGTGAATTGAAGTTTTATAAGAAGAGAAAAATTCTGATGGGTTTTTCTCTCAGTTCGAGAGGTTTTAGCCCTGGATGATCGCCTACATCTTGTGTCCTATTGTCCTACAATGATGATTTGGGTTATAAGCCAACCCACTAGCCAAAACGTAAAACCAAGTGAAATGCCCACACTTGTGAGCCAAAATGCTAACTTCATCCATGCGTAGGCTATTGATGTTTTTGCAGTATTGGGTAGACGTTCTCCCATAGGGTCATGCTAGTTTGACTAGTGGGTGAATTATACATTCACCCAAAGAAGCCATGCTGATTTGGCTAGGGGTGAATGGCCTATGGCCCATGGGCAAACTTTCTTGCATATAGTCATGTTGATTTGAATAGGGGAGACTGATACATTTACCCATGGGGCCATGCTAATTTGGCTAGGAGTAAATGGCCCATGGTAGTCACATCGCTAGCTCCAGGGTGGAGCGATCTATTTTATGGAGTGGCTTTGAATTGTTTATGTAATGGAGGTTTTACCCATTAGTGGGGTAAGAATTCTTGTCTCTTGTTGAGTTTTCATGTAGGCTTCGTAAGTGTGGGGGTGAAGAGCCACCTCTATGGGTGTCCACTCACATTAGAGCTCTATAAAATAGATAGACTTGTGGGAGGCAAATCAATCAACATAGCGAGCTCATTGATCTTTTCTAGTGGACGAGAAAGTGAACAAAGGAGAAATCATTTTGAGATCATCTTTTCTTCATTTCTATCTCTCTCTCTTGGTCGCACATGTGAGAAAGAAGGCAAGTTTGACTAGAGTTGTCCGAGTTGTTTTGATCAAGTTTTGACTAGCTTTTTGGAGGTCTCACATGTGAGACTTTGACTGTTTGACTGCATGTTGCACGTATGGGTTTGATCGCCGATTGCACGTGTGGATCTGGTCACAGAGTTGACTGTAGGTTTAAAGTTGACCAGATCGAGTTGACCGTAGGTCTAAAGTTGACTAGACTGAGTTGAACACAAAGTGGACTATTTGACCAACATGGAATTCATATTATTTTGGTTGGTTTGACCTGCATTGACTTGCTAAAGTTTGACTGGGTTTGATTGGTATATTGACTTGGATTATTGGAACATATTTCTAGACAAGTTTTTGATTTGTAACCTTGCTGAAAAAGGCAATTCTCCTAGAAAAGATAGCTGGGTATTCTCCTAAGGTTGGGTTTCCTAGGTGAAAATTTGTGTCTATTATGCATAGTTGTCCTTTTATGATCTTTATTGTTTCCGCTACATTTACTGTTGAGATTTTCCGAGTATAAGATGATAAAATTGGCATAAAAATATTGTTTGAAAATCATTATGAAGTAATTATTTGGTAGAAAATTGTATTCTACTGCACTTGTCATAGAATTTCAACATAGTATCAGAGCTTTGTTGAATGATCATCCATTGAAGTCAACCTAAGAGACAATATTCAACAACTTGAGTGGATTTTATATCTCTTGTCAAAATGGTGCCGAGTCTTAGAGTAGAAGACAGGTTGGATGGTGCCGCCACTCTGTGTCACTGCATTTGGTGATTTTCAAGGAAAAAATTCGAAATTCGCCAAATTTGAAGGGGGGGGACGAATCTATTTGAATTAAATTCGCCGAATTCAAAAACGAATTTTGTGTCGAATTCGAATTTGATTTCTGGTCGAATAAATTTGAGGAATTTGTAGTCTGGTGCGTGGAAAAATTCAGTGATGGCGTTGAAATTCGACAAAGGCGGCAAATGAAATAGTCTAAGCGCCGGTATTTTTTTCGTGGTTTTATCCAATCCATGTGGTTTTGTTGGGGATCCACAGTATTCACTACACCTGAGGATGTAGTGCGGGCAGTGGGAACAAAATTTTCTCCTTTCCCCCCTCCCGACACGAGGTAAATGAAAATCGTAAAAGTTAAAACTTTTGGGACTACCAACTAATTTCCAGTTCTGACTCTTCTGAGGTATACTTTGTCTCTATGCGATTGTAATTTGTCTGGACATGAAGTCTCGAACTATATAGGTCTGTTAATAAGTTATAACACCGAATGTTCATCGCCATCGAGGCTGGAGGTGCTAGTGCCTGTCTCGCCACTTTCTGTCCTAATGCAAGGACCACCATTTAAACATAAGCTCAAGAGATTTGCCTGCAATTTAAAACGATAAGAGAGAAATATTGCTCTTTGAACAACTTTGAAATTCATATTATGGTATGCATGGGAAGCCAAATTTATAGATTTTCCTGTGCTTTTTTGCACAGTGTAAATCTGTAATATAATCAATTAGATGTTTAGTGGAATTGGTGGTCTGGTTGTTGAAACACGTTCTAATGGTGGTTCTTTTTAATTATAGGTAGTCCAACGGTTGTATTTGAATTGCAATTTGCAATATTTCACAACCGTCTGAAATTTGTCGTTTTACGTTTAATTTTAAAGTTTTTGAGTTATGGGAGCCCTGAATGAAGTTCTGTGTAAAGATTTGTTTAGTTCTTTGTGCTTTTGTTCATCAAATTTTATTTTTTGTTAGCACTAAAACACAATTTAAAATGTTTACAGACCCAAACTTTTGAGCAGAGGATAGTGAGTAGAGCTAAGCAGGGCACAATGAGAGAAACTTTAATAAAATGGCACCTCAAAATCCACTGCCAAGGCATGGGAACATGTGAAGAGAGAAGGATTTGAATGTATATGCCTTTTATGTGGAAAACGATTCAGTGGTACCTTAACGAGAGTAGTGGAACATTTTCTTATTATCTCTAATGGAAATGGAGGTCATGTGGAGGGATGCCTAGTTATATCTGATGTGTTGAAAGATGTAGTGCAACATGATTATGAAAAATCAAAAGCAGAAAGGGGAAGAAAGGAAATCAAGTGGCAATGGATTCAAAGGGAAATTGCCATGTCCTTTTCAGCTAACATGAATAACATTCATGTCACCTCAAACTTGTTTGGCTCATGTTCCACCCTAACAAAAACAAGTGAAGCATCAACCTTGAATGCATTTTGGAAACTTGTAGAGAAGCAACAAGTTGATGATGTTGTTGTTGAGTTTTTTTATGCATGTGGAATTTCATTTAATCTAGCTAGGAGTCCATATTTTAAAAATGCATTCAAAAATGCTGTTGCTTTTGGAAAGGGTTATGTTCGTCTTGGGTTTGAGGCTTTAAGGACCACACTACTAAAGAAAACAAAGGAAAGAGTGATAAAGAGGTTGGATTGTATTAAACAGTCCTGGAAGTATATAGGTTGTACTATTTTGAATGATGGTTTGTCAGATTTATGTCATCGACCATTGATTAATGTACTTGTTTCTTGCCCTCGAGGGGTGTTTTTTTTAAGACAATTAATGCAATGGATCAAGTGAAGACAATTGGATATATTTTTCAAATTTTGGATAAAGCAATTGAAGAGGTTGGTGAGGAAAATGTTGTCCAAGTTGTCACCGATAATGCCTCAAATTGTGTTGGTGCAAGATGTTAACTTTTTAACAAGAATTGTTCTATGCTGTAACTATTACTTCAATAGTTTCCAATAACATTCAAATTACAATTTCAGTTCTTTAGTTAACTGATGACAATAGAGCAATAGTAGATAGAACAATTATACATTTGCACAATGAAAGACAACCAAGGACAAGAGACACAATATTTGGTCAATGACTAGGGAAAAACCCCACAAGGGGGAAAACCCCTGCAAATTTTCTTCTATTAGATTGTCTTCAAATGTTCAACAGAGAGAGTACATCATCCAAGAGTCAAAGTCAAGCTTTGACTAGCCAATATCTAAAATCCAATATCCTATAATGCAACCAAGTCAATATGCCAAGTAATTTATCCAAAAATAGAGATACGAGAGATAGAGTCAGCAAAGGTCAACTCGTGCAAATCTGTTTGGGTCAACAACAGTCAATAGTAGCAATGTGTGCCCTAACCAGTCAACAGTCAAAGGTCAAAACAATCCCTTAGCAGCTTGGTCAAAGGTCTTCCAACATGGCCTCCTTAGCTTGTCGACCAGAAATCAAAACAGTCAAATTCTAAGTGGTCAAACTTGGTCAACACAATGAAGTCGGTGGTTAGAGTTTGCAATTAGGTATGTGGTCAAAGTGCCCAGATTGCTTTGAATTATGTCGCAATAAATGCGGAGTGCAAGAACAAAGATATTCCACCCAAAAACGTAGTCAAAAAATTGCCAAACACACCCAAGTCAATGCTAGTCAATGCTCTGCAACACATCTCAAATTCGGCTAATCTGAAATAGACACTTGTTGGTCACAATTTCATGCTTATTGTCCCTTAAGTGTCATATCATAATTAAGCATCTTTTACTTAGAAAATTGTATATTTCAAGAAAATTTGGATGCTTGAACATTGGTGGTTTAGTCAAAGTCAAATTTTTGAATAAATTAGCTCAAAATAATTAATTTTGAGCTAATAAAAATGGAATTAAATGATAAATTCGAAAATTCCTTAAAAATAAAAAATCAATGGCCAAGATTAAAAGATATCAAATAATTTTCAACGGCCAAAATTATTTTGACAAGGATCAAAGAAACGAGCCGTTATTTTTCCACTTGGAGGATTGATCTATAAATTAGAGTCATTTGAGTCTCTAGCTGGATGATCTTTGGCTATAAAATTGCTGTTCAAGCATCTTTGTAACGTTATTGTCCCGTTGGGAACTATTTCTTCTATCATAATAAAGACTTTGGCATGCAATTCAAGGTGTTCTTGCTTATTGATTTGTCGTATGTATTGACTACGAGCATCTCTATGTTGTGCTGAATATTGGTAAGATATGTCTTTTCATTAGATTGAGATAAAATCATACTATTGTAGTTTTGGGTTGATCTTAGGTGGTTTGATTCCCCATGTGATTAACAGATTATTTTGAGATAAATACATAGTGTTTGCAGGTATTTCAGTCCTTGGCCTTTGGTTCACAGACTTGGGTAGGAATCGCTGTTGCTTGGATCCCAAATATTTGTATGGTGGATTAAATGTTCACTAAGGCTATAGTATACATTGGGGTTTCTAAAGTATTTTTACCATTCATCAAATAAAAGCCATAAAAATATTTTTCTCAAAATTTAAATTTTCAAAACCCTTATATATTTGTAGATCATGTAAATAATTCTGTAAATCTAATTTGTAAATTATTTTTTCTAACTTGGGTTTTGGGGTTTTAATTATTTTCTATATATTTGGGGTTTGGGTGTTTTATTTTTATTCTTGCAGGTTGGATCAAGAGATCAAGTTGGAGAAGAGCTAGATCTAGGCCCTTAGAGGGTAAGATCTAGTATCTAGAATTTTTTTGCAGGGCTATTCACTGAAGATTTTGCAACAAAATTCAGATCCCAAAGAGACAATTTTTTGAGACAAGGGTTTTTACTTTTCAGGCCTCTTGGGCCCGGATTCGGCTTCCTCTAGCATTGCATCCTTCTCTTTTGGTCCTTTTAGTGCATGCCGTAAGCCTTAGAGGCCTCGACCTCCCATCTTTGCCTCTGTGTCGGGGTTTTAGGCCCTTTTTAGGGCTGGTCATGGGCCTAGGAGGCCTCGACCTCTCTTCTTTCCCCCAAACGACTGCCCCTTAGGCTGGCTGTGGGGTTTTGAAGCCCTGATCTGCCCTAAAAGTCCCAACTTCAAGCCTTCTAGGCTTCTCTCCCTCGAGCGTTGCATCCTTTTGGCCTCTTATTGCCTTTTTGTGCCCCAATCTACCATCCTAGGCTCCTCTTCCCTCAATGCTGGCCTTCCTTGGCCTAGTGTTGGCTTTCCTTGGCCTTTTCTGCCCTAGTTTTCCCTAAACCCTCCTCTGAATTTTTCAAGACTGATTCTTTGGTGGTTTCGCAGGTATTTGGTCTCTAAAAACTTGATTTTCAGGTGGCATATCCACTCTCAAAATTTTGGGTCACTTAGGCAAGTGCATCTACAAAGCCTTGGCCCTAGGGTTTGACCTCTAAACACTTACTTTCTCTCTGTTTAATTACAACAATTAAAACAGTGATTATAGGCCCTAAAGTCACATGCAAATTGTTCAAAGTTGTTCAAAATAACAAAATATTGATTTTACTAAATTTTGGCCACTTTGACACCTTAGATCTAGCCTAGATCTAAATTTCTGCTTGTTGGAATTCACTGCATAACTGAATATATCAGAACTGCAATTTCTGAATCATTCACTTAAAAAGTGTCAAAAAACTTGATTTTTTTAGTTTCAGTGAATTTTTTCTATTTTTGGGCATATTGGGCCCCTGTTTCTAACATCATTAACTTGCTGGTCTGTGGTTTATTTACTGCTGTAGTAAATACATCAGATATGGAATCTCTCTGAAAATACATCTTAAAAGGTCTAATACATCTAATTTTTGAGTTCACTAAGTTTACTTGATAGTTGGGCTATTCTTTGTGACATTGGGCAAACATATGTACTGTGGTATTGATATTTACGTACTGCTGTCATAAATTTCTTACTGCTGTCAGATTAGTCACTTGTTGCTTATAAAAGGATCATTGGAACATAAAGTGCATGAGTGTCTACATAGCTCTATATTTTGTTGTTACTTGTACCTAGCATTTATATTGTCGAAGTAGCTAACATTATGTCTTCATTGTCAGTTTATATGCTATAAAGTTTGAAATTCACATCTAATAAGCTCACTCTCTAAGCACATTTCAAATCTTTGGTTTAAGTTACATAAATTGTCCTCAAGTCTCTCTAATCGAATTAGTATTGAAGTAACTTGTTTCATTTGTGCTTCTAATTGGTGAGGATCTAGATCACATCTAATATTGGCTAAGAACACTAATTGTCTTTTGTGGATAATGGTCATTGGCTTATCATATTGAATCATTGGTTAACTGTTGCTTTATTATTTATCTATTGCAGATCTATATTTTGTCTAGCAATCACATCTCGTGGATATCTTTATCTCTTGTTGGCACTATTGTAATCTAACACTTGTTGTTTGGTTGAGATTACCTTTCTAAACATTGTGAAGTACTTAACATCATAACTGGGGTAAAATATAAATAAGGACTTAAAAAAATACTTAAGTAATCTCACCTAAAAGTCTTACTCGTAACCTTTTGCACAAGCATCCTAGTTCTAGCTTGCATTAAAATTTACCTTCTAGCATAAGCTAGGTTGATAGAGATCTAGGGCAACCCTCTTCCAATTAGCTTGAGGGATTCAACTCTTTCCAGTGGTTAACACAGTGACCTTGTAGTCGTCAGAGCCACATTCTCTGCAGCGCTGAAGACACTGGGTGGTTGAAACACAGGGGGAGGTATCGTTAATCAGGGCACTGCCTGCTTCCCGTTGGCTTCCATTTCACATCCTACCCTGAAGTTGTTTCTCAAAACAGTTAGGGGAGAGGTTCTATTTAGACTAGGCTGTTGATTTGGGGTAGCATCGGATGTGCTCTAGCCATGAAAATTGGTGGAGAGGCTAAAGCACATGAAATCTCCAATGCCAATAAATGGTCTGGGCAAAATCTAACTGGTTTGGGAGATATTAAAATAATTAATATTTTTAATGGAGTTCCTAAGTCTAAACTTAGGAAAAATAAAATATTAATGGGTATAAATATAAAACTGGGTTAGAATGGTCCAAAAGTCATGGATCAAGCCAAATCTATCTCAGGCGTTGATTAGAGATTTAATCTGGCCATTGATGGATCAACGAGAAAAGTATAAGAGGCGGCTTGAGGGTCAGTTGGAGAACACGCCAAGAGAGATTAAGAATTCGATTTTTTGGGGCAAGCTTTGCTGAGGAAATCGAGTGAGTGATCTGAGTTGTAGTTGAGGGCTGGTGAATACATAGCAGAGATTTAGAGTTTGTACCAGGAGAATCAACACAGAGTCGGGAGAGGTTGACGCAGAGCCAGCGAGAGGCCATGCAGAGATAGCCAGGAGCTGCACAGAGCTAGAGAGGTCGACGTGTGAGACACGAAGGGTCTAGGGGATGACGCAGAGGCTCCAGAAGCTGACGCAGAGGCCAGAGAGGCTGACGTAGGGCCTAGAGGCAGCGTTGAAGGATTTCGTGGGATAAGCTGGGAGTTGGAGAGCCGGATAGGGTGACACAGTGCCTATTAGAGTGACGCAAAGCATCAGAAGCTGCATTGTTGCTGTGGGATTGTTCATCCAGTGATTTAGCCGGAATATTTGTCTCCGACTGAGAGGTACTACTACCGAGGGCATTCTCTGTTGGGTGAGCCATTTCTGGCACCCATGTTGTATTCTGAAACTGCATAATATTAAAACCCTCTAAATAGTTGCACCGATTTTCTCGCATTGGGTTTTTCCGGGGACATCAGTCCAAAAACAATGGTGTCACTTGTGTGCTTGTTTACTTTCAGTTGATGATCTATATGTGTTGATACTATACTTGTATTTATTTTCAGTATTTACATGGCAAATAACTTGTTAAGTAATTGAACAAGTAGGAAGAAATAAATCAGATAGTACAGGAAGAATTTCTAACGGGTTAAACTTAAAAATTCCAACATGGTATCAGAGGGCGGTTGCAGATCGTAGGATAATTGAAGGCATCAGCCGAGCAGAGCAGTAGTAGCAAAAACAACTGTCCCAAGTGACAGAAGCTGTTCCTAGTAGAAAGCAGCAAGGAAGGGGTGACGTAGAGGGCCTATGTTATCAGTTCGAGCCAAGAGGAGGATCAACGTAGAGGCAGAGAGGAACAAACCTGACCTACGTAGTGCCCGGTCATCTTTCTCAGTCAGGAAGGATCGACACTATGGCCAGGAGGTGCAAATTTTGCCAGTGCCGGGATTGCGCAGAGCCTAGAGGCCCAGTGCTTCAAGTTGATGGGGTAAAGGAGGTTGCGGATAATTTGCGGAGCGAAGTTGGTGGGGTACTGTGGTCAAAATAGTACCTAATAGGGAAAGGCCAAGGAGGAGGGATTTCCAGAAGGGAAATCGAGACTCAGAGGGAGTTGAACCAAGGATTTCCAGGAGGGAAGTAGAGAGATTCGGAGGAGTTGGAAGAAGAGAAACATAATGGTTGTGAATGGATTGAGAGCAATGTTGCACGAAGCGGGAGCGAAGTGGAAGCGCGGAGTGCGGAAGCGTCATTTTCCAAAAATCTAGGAGGCGAAGCATCCGCGGAAGCGTCTGCTATATATATATATATTTTTTATATTTTTTGCATTTATACTCAAAACAAACATCCCAAATACCAAATTAATTGTAGAAGACATGAAAACATGCATATTTTTGCATAAATCAAGATAGATATGGCATCCATGATTGCATTGTAGTTACTAGTATGTACAACAATCATCTATATTCTAGCCATTACAAACATACATCAAATTTTTAAGCATATTATAAAACATAAAACATTTAAGCATATTATAAAACATAAAACATAGAGCATATTATGATTTATCTAGCAAGTG
>APFE031397097.1:25757-79140 GCA_000404065.3 Pinus taeda | reverse complement strand
AAGCTCCTCCTCCTTCTTCTAGCTCCTCCTTCTTCACTCCTCCAAGCTCTCCTCTCTTCTCCTCTCCTTTCCTCTCTTCTCTTCTCCTCTCCTCTCTTCTCTTCTCCAACTCTCATAAACTCAAAGTGAGAAAATGAGAAGAGAATGGGGGCTTTATTCTTTTCTAAACTCACCCTAACCCACCCCCAACCCACCCCCTCATGTTTAGTTAGCTTATTTTTTAAAAAAAATTAAAAAAAAATTAAGTCCGCGCGGGTTGCGCCTGGGTGGCGTTCGGGTGGCGCCTGGGTGGCGTGCGCTTCCGGGCAGGTTGCGTGGCGCCACCCCATGCCCGAAGCGCCGGAGGAATCGCGCTTCCGGGCCAACGCAACCCCATATGGCAGGAATCGCCGAAATTTTCCGGAATCACGCCACCTTTTTTTGGAATCGCGCTTCGCCCAACGATTCGTGGACGCTTCGCTTCGAAGCGCGCTTCGGGCTTAGGATCCGGGGGGGGGGGGCGATTCCTGCAACTATGATTGAGCTATCATGATAGGTTGGACGGAGCATCCAACTTCGTGGTCTGGAAGGCCAGGATCTTGTCCATTCTAAATAGATATCGCATCAAGGACTTTGCCTTGAAAACAATAGCGATCCCAGTTGACCCAGCTGAAAATGAGAAGTAGGAGGAGGCAATGGCTAGGGTGAAGTGCATCATCCTTGATGGGGTCAAGGATCATGTGGTGCCACATATTGCCAACAAGGACACTGAAAATGAGATGTTCGATGCCCTGAATAAATTGTACCAACATACATCTGTGCAAAGGAAGATGTTACTTGAAAATCAGCTGCGGTTATACCAGTGTTTTTAAAACTGGAACCGGTGACCGAACCGGTCCACCTAATGAACCGGTTTACCAACTGGAATAGGTCTAACTGGGACTGGTTTGGTCTAAAAGAATCGGTTCTAAAAAAATACATTGAATAATTAATTTTTAATGAAACAAAACTATTTTTAAGATTTAAAACCATGATTCCAAGCCAATAGAGACAAAATATGCAAAGATTGCTCATTTATATACCATGTAAAGGTGAATATATCAAAATGGCACTGAGTGCAATACATATCATCGACAAAATAGCAAAATACATAAGCAATGAGGCTCTAAATGGCCTATAAAGTCCAAAAATAATGTTGCTCAAATTGCCCTCTCCACTGTGTTTTAGTTTGCACAAATTACTAAGTACCTGAAATGAATATGGGTGTATAAAGATTTCTGTGTAATTCCTAAAGTTATATTTCAATGAGATCAGAGAGAGTAGTTACTGACTGTCAGTGTGAACATTAGTGTCATTGATATTGGTTGAGTTCAATATAAATGTGAATATGATATTCTGAATTGACTTCATTAGCATCTATTTCGGTTTCTAGTGGCTTTATGTAATAAGAACCTAGGAAGGCATCTAGAGCAGTTAGTAGACCAACGATTTGATGAAAGTATTCATAGAAGTAAACTACAAAAAATCAGAAATTTACAAGGTATATCTGGGAGATTTCCAAGGTGGGATTTATATCAGCAATTTGTGTTATTTCTAAGCATAAGGTGTCATTCTAGTTGCTGGTTACAATCTGATTATACCTTCTTATCCCAATATGCTGATTTATAAATTGAACAAGCAAAAATGTACACCTACAGTGGCTTGCCATTGAAGTGCTTGACGAAATAACGCACAAAAAACATACTAAACTCAGAAAATTTAGTGACATTTTGGGCTCACGGTGGGCTTGACTCCTAACCGACCGGTTTAGGACGGAACCGGCCGGTTTGATACAAACCGGCTGGTTCCATCCTAAACCAACCGGTTAGTACTGGTTTAGGGCAAAGAAAGGAGAAATGGGCTACCTGACTGGATTTTTTGGTCGGTTTTGACCGGTGGGCTTGCTAACTGGCCGTTTCGACTGGTAATTGGTTAGCAAGACCGATTTTTAAAACTATGGGTTATACCAGATGCAAAAGGGAGAGCAGATAGATGTCTTCCTTGGTCGATTGAAGGAGATCTGGGACCAACTAACTTCCATAAGGGCCACGCTGGATGAAGAATTGATGGTGAGGATTGCATTGAACGCAGTCTCAGAGGATTGAGAGGTATTTGTGTAGAAGCATACTAGGCGGGTCGAGCCTTCCGGATTGGGAGGAACTGTGGGCGGCTCTTCGTCAAGAAGAGATTAGATGGGTGACCAAGGTGGGGAATAGCGACAAAAGAGTCAGAATCAAGGAGGAAGAAGAAGATGCGGCTCTCACATCTGCGGGAAAGAAGGAGAAGAGAAAGAAGAAGGACCTCTCCAAGGTCAAGTTCTTCCATTGTGGGGAACTAGGTCATTTTGCGAACTAGTGTCCTAGGAAGAAGAGCAAGGGAGAGGCTTCTGAGACCAAGGTAGTGTCGGCAAGGGCGGAAAAAGAAGTCAAGGAGGATGACAACTGTGCCATGACTGCTCATGCACCACTTGAGAGGAAGTGGGGTGACATCGAGCTGTAGTCAGATGGACTATAGGCGATGAGGGGCAGGATCCTCGAGGTACCCAACCTCTTGGATTATACCTTGCTACAGGAGCCCCGAAGAGGAGTAGCAGGACTGGCAGATGTTAGTAGAAACGGATGCAGATGAAGCGACAGAGAGTGCTATAGTGCAAGAGTCCCGGGACAACACAGAGGCTAGCAGGATGCAACAGTGCATGAAGTACGGGAGCATTGCACCAGTGTAGGATGGCACAAAGAGGTGTGTAATGGTGCGACATGCATGAAGTTGTTGCAACAGCGCAGAGGTCAGTAGAGGGAGCACTTGCTAGCGGCAGATGGAGCTTTAGCATTGGGAACATCTCTAGCTTGATAGGGATGCCAGAGTTGGGTGGATCAGTTACTTCCTTCTCAGTAACTGGGTTGCAATGCAGCAGTTAGCAGTGGTATTGCTATGGGCAACATGATGCAGCGTGAAGAGAAGGGGATGCAGTGTAGATGCAGCAGTGGCGATGGTAGGGCCATGGGCAGTAGCACGAGTGTAGAGGGAGCTGCCATACAGATGCAGCAGTGGCAGTGGCAGGGCCATGGGCAATAGTACAAGATGCAGAAGTTCAGAGGATGTTGGGCGGGGAGGCCTAGCATCAGCACAGGGACCGATGCTGGATGATTGGGGTGATACTTAGTGAGGAGTATTACTAGAGCACATTCCTCACTAAGAGGGAGTGTTGATTTGAGTAGCATCAGATGTGCTCTAGCAACAAAAATTGGTGGAGATGCTAAACCACATGAGATCTCCAAGGCGCAAAAAAGATTTGGGTAGAATCTAATCGGTTTGGGATATATTAAAATAATTAATATTTTTAATGGAGTTCCTAAGTCTAAACTTAGGAAAAATAAAATATTAATTGGTATTAATGTAAAACTGTGTAGAATGGTCCAAAAGTCATGGATCAAGCCAAATCTAATGTTAGCCGTTGATTAGAGATTTAATCTCGACTGTTGATGGACCAATGAGAAAACTATAAGAGGAGGCTTGAGGGTCAGTTGGAGAACACACCAAGAGAGATCAAGAATTCGATTTTCTAGGGCAGGGTTTGCTGAGGAAATCGAGTGAGTGATTTGAGTTGCAGCTGAGGGGCAGTGAATACATAGCAGAGAGGTAGAGTTAGTACCAGGAGGATCAGCGTAAAGCTGAGAGAGGTTGACACAAAGCCAGCTAGAGGCCACGCATAGGCAGCCAGGAGCTGTGCAGAGCTAGAGAGGCTAGCGTGTGAGACGTAGAGGGTCTAGGGGCTGACACACAAGCTCTAGAAGCTGACGCAGAGGCCAGAGAGGCTGACGCAGGGCCTAGAGGCAACTGGAGGATTTCGTGGGATAGACTGGGAGCTGGAGAGATGGATAAGGTGATGTTGTCCCTATCAGAGTGACACAGAGCAACAAAAGCTGCATTGTTGCTGTGGGATCGTTCATTCGTTAGCCGGAATATCTGTCTCCGACTGAGAGGTACTACTGCCGAGGGCATTCTCTATTGGGTGAGCCATTTATGGCACCCGGGTTGTATTCTAAATCTGCATAGTAATAAAAACCTTTGAATAACTGCACCGGTTTTCCTGCATTAGGTTTTTCTAGGGACATTAGTTCAAAAACAACGGTGTCACTTGTGTGCTTGTTTACTTTCAGGTGATGATTTGTATGTGTCGATACTATACTTGTATTTATTTTCAGTATTTACATGGTAAATAACTTGTTAAGTAATTGAACAAGTAGGAAGAAATAAATCAGATAGTATAGGAAGAATTTCTAATGGGTTAAACTTAGAAATTCCAACATAGGCATGTAACTAAAAATAATCAAGATCATTGCATCACATATAGATCCTAGAATTTGCACATCATATAGGTTAGACAATCATTCAATCAGTGGGTGTCCATTTGGTTACTTTGTTTCAATTTACAATAAGCAAGAATTGTGACTCCATAAGGCATTGGTCCCATACCAGAAAATCTAATCTAATCGTTAATCTCGCCAAAATTCTATCGAGTAGCTAGGCCACTCATCCGTGTCTCCCAAGCAAGCTGGTTCCCAACTTGTTTTCCTCCACGTCATTTCCATAGGGACTATCCCCCATAACCTACTGTTGGGAGACAAGTAGAATGAAGTGGGCAAGGATCAGAGTGATGACCCCTGCCCTGAGCAGATGTCGTGGTGCCTTTACAATCTGGGGGACAAAAGGTTTGTTACTATGGTTCTTACACCATAATTCTTCACAAAGATTTTTGCAAAACTTGGTAAGTGTAATATCTTCAAGGAGATGATCTTAACAATGAGAGAACCACCTTTTGTTCGAACTATCTAGGTATCAGAAGAAGACTTCTCACAGATTAGGGTTTTCGCAAAATCTTTGCAAGTCATTAATTTTAAAGTTTTTTCCTTTTCTTAAAGTGTGAATAGATTAAGAGTGAGTGCAGAGATGAGCAAATGCATCTGTCAACCATTCTTGAGTTCAAATCTTGAATAATATAAGCTTAGGTCTCTTTGCAAACTTCATATATAATGATGATGATCTTCTTTTAGATGCTACAACAATGATGAGTCTACTTCAAGAATATCAACTGAGAGTAATCTTCAAACCACCATCCTTCAACCTTAGCTCTGATAGAATGTTGAGAAATCAATGTACTTATTTGTTAGGGTTGATTTCTCTTATAATGATAATTATTTGTGAATTTGTTGGCTTATTATTTCTTTTAATACATTCTTTTCATCAAATAATTACCAAAAGTATAAACATGAAGATCACAGAAAAGCAATGAACACAAGATATAGGCTCCAAGTTGGGGAAAAAACCCTCAAAGGGGAAAACCCAAAAAATCTTTTCTTATAGAATCAATGGAGTGGGCTTAGAACCCAAGAGAATGAATTTAATATTCTAATTTGTGTAATGGGGTCTCTTGAAGGATAAAGAGGGTTCCAAAGTCATCTATTGGAGAGATATAAATATAAGCCAAAGGATATGCTAAGCACAAGTGATATGTGACTTCATTTTGTGCAAGGAAGAGAGTTGAAGGAGGTTGCAGATCTTAGAGAGAGGACACAACTCAAGAAGGAGAGGAGAAGTCTATTCTAAGGCGGGCGAGTGGACTATCTATCAAACGAGAGAAGCCGCAACTAGTTTGGAGTAGGATGAGGGTCTGTACTATGTGGTTTAAGGGTTTGATTGGTGTGAAAATTCCTAAACGTGAATTCCTACTGCAACAAACTAATGTTACTTCTCCTACTTGTTAGTTCATACAAGTTATTTGCTGTGTGCCACGGTAAATATCGAAGTAGATACTACTGGAACCTTCACTTAATTAAATTATATGCGGAAACAAGAGACTGAGTAAGATAGAAAATACAACACAATTGACACCGTTCCTTTTGGACAAATGTCCTCGGAAAAACCCAATGCAGGAAAACCGGTGTAGCAGATCTAAGGGTTTTATTATTATGCAGGAGAGAATCTGAGTACAATTCTTGGATGCTCAACTAACAATCCGATACAAAGAGAAACTGGAGAAAATGAATGGTGAAATGATTTCACCCTGTCACTGGGAGAATGTGAGTCTGATCACGTTGAACTGGAGCCTCTATGTACCCTCTGCGTAGAATCACATCACTCCTACGAAGTTCTTGCGACACAACTACGTATTTCTTGTGTCACAACTATGTAGTTCTTGCATCACCCCGGCTGGGTATCACACTGCTCCTTCTCTAGACCATCCGCTGGCTGGAAAATCTGAATCTTTGCCTCCCGGTCTCACACCCCTTCTCCCGACTACTGAAACTCAATTTCCTTAGCAGGAATTTGATTTCCCTCTAAGGCTTGCGCTGCCAATGTCTCAGCTCTGTGTGGGCTAGTGTCTGCCTCACTCTGGACGTCGTTCTGACCTCTCTTTGGCTCGTACTCTCTGACCTAGGAAAACTTCCTTCTTCTGGATACTCACTACCCCTCACTGTAAGGAATCTACTCGATTAGAATTTCCTCCTAAGAACTACTCACTTAAGAAATTCGATCTTTTGATCTCTCGGTGTGTTTTCCAAATGACCCTCAAGCTTCCTCAAATAATCTTCTCGTCGACATTCAACAACCTAGATTAAGAGCTAATCAATGGCTAAGATCATTTTAGCTTGATCCTTGTCTTCTTCTAGAATTTACACCCACAATTAGATTAATACCCATTAATATTTTTAATTTCCTAAGTTTAGACTTAGGTTCCCATTAAAAAAATTAACTATTTTAATAAAACTGTGTTCGAGTGGAATTTCCAAAAACAATTTCTGGGTATTGGAGAATGCATGCGTCTAAGCCACCCTGCAAATTTTGAGGCCTAGAGCACATCCGATGCTACCTCAAATTAGATAATGAGTTTAATATTCTAATTTGTAGTAAGTTGTAGGAAACGTTGGAGAAGGGTCCGTTTCCGGCTGAAAATGAAACGAAAACTAGGAAACTCATACCATACGGCTTGGAAACTTGTTTCCGGCCGTATTGGTCTGTACGGACGGAAACGCGTTTCCAGGCCATATGGTGGAGTTTCCTCTTCTAACTTGACTTTTTCTTGTATCTTTTTTTAAATTTTTTCGCTTCTAATTTTTTTTTGGGCAACTAAAATATCTTTTGGATGCTTCTAGATGCCTCTCAAGCTATAAAAAAGAGGATTTTTGAGTGGGGTAGCCTAATGTTCAAGCCTATGGACCTAGTGTTGATATGCAGTTCATGGTAATGTTAAATTCTTAAAAGTGACATTCTCCTTTATTTTTCATTTTCATCCTTTTACTTAAATTTTTAACATTACCATGAAATGATTTAGGATGTTTGAGAGTGGTTTCGCGCTCATTGGATTTCATATGGAGAAAGTAGAATTTTAGATTTCACTCAAAATCTAGCAAACTTATCTATTTTTCAGGATTTCAGGATTGGGGGGATTGCAATGTTTCCATTGGATTTTGTCATGTACTAGGGTATGGAACTTGTATTAAATCAAGAGAACCAAGCCCTCTATGCAGGGGAGACTCCCAATAATCAAGAGCACGTAGGCTACTAAGGTATGGAACATGTATTTAATCAAGAGCACTAAGGTTGTTTGACTATGTAGGAGGAGACTCCAAATCAAAAACGAGACAAGAAATTAGAATTTTCTCCTAGCTGATTTTGGATATTGCTATTTTCATTATGTGATCATTCATGAGTAAATGTGATGTAAATTTAGAAACTTATAGTTTATGCATTGACAATTGACAATTTAATCATAATGTAATAAATTAGAATGTATCATATATGCTTTATGATTGCACATATTTCTTAAATGTCCTAATTAATATATATTAATATATATTGTGTTTCCCTTTTTCCAAAATTTGGGGGGGGGGCGGGGGTCACGTTTCGTACCCGTGCCCGTTTTGGAAACTCATACCCATTTCCATGTTTCGTGCAACTTAGAATTTGTATTATGGGGTCTCTTGAAGGATAAAGAGGGTTCCAAAATCATCTATTGGAGAGATATAAATATAAGCCAAAGGATAGGCTAGACACAAGTGAGATGTTACTTCATTTTGTGCAAGGAAGAGGGTCGAGGAGGTTGCAGATCATAGAGAGAAGACACAACTCAACAAGGAGAGGAGAAGTCTATTCTAAGGGGGCCGGGTGGACTATCTATCAAGGGAGAGAAGCTGCAACCAGTTTGGAGTAGGCTGAGGGTCTGTACTGTGTGTTTTAAGGGTTTGTTTGGAAGGGTAGAGTGTTCTTAGAGGAGGCTGAGGCCTGAACAGGCCTAGAAGACCCTCCACGTAGCTGTAACATAGTATTGTTCAAGAGTCGAGTCGCAGATTTGGAGGTTGAAGGTGGTAGAGGCTATCTGCAATAAGGCTAAAAGTAGACCGTAGACATTACAAGGGCTAAACAGACCTATCCGAGGCCTGGTTAGGGAAAACAGCGGTTGGACATTAGCTGAATAGAGGTGATCAAAGGTTGTCGAGGGTAGGCCAAGGCCTACAAGAGGGTAGCCAAGGCCTAGAATGGTAGGACAAAGATCTGTAAGGAGGCCTGCCTAGAATGGTGGGACAAAGATCTGTAAGGAGGCCTGCCGAGTTGTTTAGGATTGGAACAACAGGACAGTGGGCTGAAGGGAGCAGTCTGCAGGTGAACAGTAGTTGCATAGAGGTCTAAAGGAGTTGATCTCTGTGGACAGAAGAGGGCTGAAAGGGCTGGTAGCCTGATTGCCAAGAACAACAATAACAAGTAAGTTAAGTTGTTTATTCTTTGTTTTTATGAGCAGATGAGGACCTAAAGGATAAGGCCTCAACCCTAGCTCTAATAGTCAAAGGATAGACTTGTATTTTGTTGTATATTAGCTTTTGTACCTGGATTGTAAAGGACCATCATCCCTGGTACAGGAGCCCTATGATTCTCTTATTGATGGACTAATAAGGAATGTGTTTGGGCCATAATTCTTGTGTACTTTGTTGATTTCTCTGCTGTTATATTCCGCTGTGCAAATTGCTTTATAGTTGGGTATCTTTAGTGTGTTTATGTGCTTAGCTAAGTCATAGACCAAACCTAGGGTGTGTGGAAATTCAACAACTCAGAGATGAAGATAAAGAGTACTAATCCCAATGACAAATGACGATCAACCCCAAAGAATGGATGTGGATAGTAAGGGAAATATGGAAATTGTCAAGTATGGATTACCTTGGGCACACTACTTCAATCAGTGCCTCCATTTAGTGCCCCTTGGGAAGGAAGGACCTCAATGAAGGTCACACTAGACTAGGGGCAATGGATAATCTCCTAGGTGAAGCATGGGAACAAGGCTACAATCAAGAGCTGTCAATCATCCAGATTGGCCTATGATTCATATTGATATGCCCCAAAACATTAAATGAAAGCACACGATTACGAAAATGGTTAGTGCATCTTCCAATAGATGACTCACCTTCCTTTAAGAACCATGCTAGATGGGAGAAAGCGCTCTCACTGGAGCATAGGTGGAGATCTCTGATGTAATGTTATCTGTGGGCCATCCTAGTGATAGTGGCTGGCTGGCTGATAAATAAGGAGAAATTTTTTCTCTTATGGCTTACCCACTTTTGGTGGGTAACAGTTCCCATGAGCCATTTTTTATTTTTATCTGTTCATAAGAGCTGTGCATAATGTAAAAGTTTAAAACAATCTAATACAAGGCTTATATTATTAGTCTAGTCTATAAGTGCTCTGTTGCTTTCCATATACTGGAGGCAGCAGTGATTCCAGATGTATGATCAAACTGCAGTCACTATCCCATTCACAAAAGAGTGACCTTGGGTATATAATCCGTTACTTGTTTTGCAACCAATAGCTCAAGATTCTGTTAAGCAGTCATCATTATACAGTTGAGTGTGCACTTTGCTTTCATCAATAGCTCCTTTGAAATCGATAGAGTTTTACATCATATACTGTTTTCATAAGCATTCGAGTATTTGAAATGGAACTCTTAATAGCTGTCTATCCGTTTTTGTTGCATGTTTAACTTTCCTGGATTATCTAGTCCTGAAAACTCAACTTTGTTAATTTTTAAGAACTCTATGCTTTGGTGCAGTTTTAGTTGTGATGAAGAAAGCATTGGGCAATATATCTTACCGTTTAATGGCTTTGAATTGTCATTCCTGTTATTTTATAGGGAAAATGAAGCATCACTTGCTGTTTTACCAGATCTTTTAATGGAACTCGATAGCATGGATGAGGTATCTCTCTCTCAGAACATGTCCTTATTTTAAGAACAAAACTATTTATAGAGATGAAAGCAAGTCATAGAACTTCCATTTAGAAGGCAGGCATTGTTCATATTTACTTGTAACATGATCCTGCTAGCAGTAATTGGCAGTCTAGTACATCTTATATACTTCATAATATGATAATAAACACAGTAATAAATATCTATTTGTAAAAGAAAAAGAAGACTGTTCTCCAGAAACAAGTGCTTGCATCCTATTAATCAACGATGCTCTATGTTCTCCTACAAGCCTTTAGTCAACTCTTGCTAATGTCAATGAGGCTTTTCTGAATGATTTTGTTGTTAATTCTGTTGTTCCTAGGATCTCTAGCTTTCTAGAACTGTAGAAAAATATTTTGAACTTTTTTATGAGCTCCAACATGTTGCTACATAAAGGTTTCTGTTATAAGTCTATCATCCAAGTTGAGGTGTGAAACCTATGAGCATTTTCACAGTATATGTTAAGAAATGAGAACAAAAATACATATAAAGAAAGACATGTTACAGAAGCAAAGAATTTATAAGAATGTCCATGAATGACCAAAATAGGTAAATGGACTGTACATCAAACATAAATTGTAAAGTATGTCAGGACTCAGAGCAATGATGGCAATGTGGGAGTGCCAAAGGCATCTCCTGGAAAAATGTTAATAAATTATACGAAGTGGTAACCCCTAAACAATTAAATATAGGCCAGTCTTGCAAAGAAAGGAAGAACACTAATCTGCACCAGGATCAGTAGAGGAGCTTGAATGCTTGTCAATTACTGTAAGACACCAATTCAAACCCTGAGGATGTTTCATGAAGAATAACCTAGGCTAAGAGGGCCAGGATGGCTTATGCTGGGGGGGAGACGGGTGCTCATAATATATGATTTAATTTGTATTTTGATGAGGTCATCATCATACTAAAATGTAATTTGATTTAATTTGTATTTTGACGAGGTCATCATCATACTAAAATGTAATTTTTCATTAAATTTTCTTATATTGTGATGCAATGATTGCATGGGACATTATACCCATGAGGAACCACTGGCAATTATGGGTAAGCTATAACACCTTTTGATGGAATTTATTGCACCATAACGTGTAGGATGTAAGTAAAGGCTACAATATGCATTTTGATACAGGTATTGGCAATTGCACATTTCCCCATAAGGGGTTATGATTATTCATTTTATTGTGGCCCTTTGTTATATGAAGTTTCCAGATCTCTGGCTTGCGTTTGATGTTCTTGCTTCTTTAGAAAGAAGGAAAGGAACTGTTACCCTACTGTATGAACTTACAACCACCTTTCTGTAACTGTAGCCAAAGAAATGTTGACATTTAATTTCTGCAACCCTGTTTAAGAGTTGTGACATTGCATGTGACTATGGATCACAAATTTGTATGGAATCTCTTGAGACCTGTTGCTGCACAAACTAGCAGGCCTAGTTTGTAGGCAAAAAATAGAAAGCATAACAACAGTTTGGGACCAAGGCCCACTGTCACCACAGCCTAAGTCCCCTCCTCTTCTCGGATTTTCACTGATTGGATGAGTCCTAGTATCCAAGAAATCACTTAGAATGATGGATCAATGATGAGGTCTATAGTGATTTACTAGGCCCATTCAAAGGAGAGGCTCAATATAAGGCTCTCTTGCTTCAATGAAGCTTAATGGCTCTCCAAGAAAGACTTAAAAGGTAGGAATTGAGATCTAGGGATTTATGATGTAGTAGCATCAAACATGTGTTCTAGTCTCGATTTTAGTCTGAGAGACTAAGGAACACGAGATCTCCAAAACCTAGAAAAGGTTTCGGGAGAAAACACCTAGAGAATACTCAATCAAATTAATTAAACGATAATTAAAAACTGCCTAAGTCTAACTTAGGTAAATTAATTAATCAAATGGAATTAATTGAGTATGATCGAGAATGCTCTAGAGACTCACATGGATCGAGTCTAAGATGATCTTAGCTGTTGATGAGGATTTAATCATGGTCGTTGAAGCTCTAGCGAGAGATTATAAGAGCAGATCGATGGGATGAGGAGATGCACATGTGAGGGAGCAAGCATCTAGGTAGTGCAAATTTCCTAGTGCACAGTGATTTAGTGAGGGAAGAATTTGAGCCAATGGGGGAGCATCAGTGATTGAGGGAGCAACATCAGAGAGATCTGGAGAATTTCTAGTGTCTCTTTACTTCCAGTTTGGTAGGCGAGAGGAAGCCAAATATTTTTGTAGAGAAGGTCGTATAGCCAATGTGAATGAGCCATAACCTAGTGCAAATGGTCAAAAAGAAAGTCGATTTAGTTGCTGGAGGCTGGAAGATTTTCTAGAAGGTAGAGTGACTTCATTCCATAGGCAAAGGGAGGCATGATGACTCATCTAGAGCCAGCGAGTAGGTTGTACGATTTTCCTAGTCCAGGTAGTGTGAATTCTGGCAGAGTGAGTTGCCAGTGAGAGAGTTCAAGCAGGCGAAAGGGAGGACAAATTATTGCAGAAGGGAGAATATTTCTCCAAATTATTTTGCCAGATTATTTGTCAGAGGATTGCTAGTGAGTCATCTAGATTACTGTACTCAAATTTTTACTACTACATAATAATAATATAAACCCTCATCTGTTGCACCGGTTTTCCCTTCGGGGTTTTTTCGGGGACGTTAGTCCAAAATAAATGTGTTAATTGTGTGCATTATTTTCTCAGCTTCTATTTTATTTTCCGCATTGTAATTTTTGTTGTTGTTAAGATTGCAATAGTGAGCTATTCATTATTTGCCGTTAAATTAATTAATTGAAGACAAATAAACTGTATTAGCTAGAAGAATAGTTTCGAGTTATTGCAATCATGGATTTTTCACAAATGATATGACCTCACAACGTCTTGGCAAACTCAACCTCCTCCAAGAATCTCCTCGGCCCTGCCTTTCGGTTCCTAGAAGTTTTTGGCCCGCCAAATGACTTCTAAACCTCACACATGCTGCCTCTCTGGGTGAATACAACCCTTTAGAAAACCCTTACGGCCCTCTGAAAATTTGGACCCTTCTACAATAGAAATCTCTTGCAAATACTCTTCCTCTAGATCTCAGACACTGGAAGAATAACTGATGAAGAAGCCCTTTGAAAATTCTTTTCGTTCAATCACTGCTAAAACCGTTGTTGGTGTCATACCCCATGCTATCTTTGCACCTCAATTCATTGATCTCCAGGATGCTCGTCGATTTCCTCTTAAATCTCTTGTTGAGAATTCAACGGTCAAGATGTAATAGGTATTAGTTAGAAGAATAGTTTTGAGTTATTGTAATCATGGATTTTTCACAATTGATACGACCTCACAGCATCTTGGCAAACTCAACCTCCTCCAACAATCGCCTTGGCTCTGCCTCTCATCTCCTAGAAGCTTTTGGCCCTCCAAACGACTTCTAAACCCCACACATGTTACCTCTTTGGGTGAATACAACCCTTTAGAAAACCCTTACGACCGTCTAAAATTCTGGACCCTGATACAATAGAAATCTCTTGCAAATACTCTTCCTCTGGATCTCAGAAGCTCGAAGAATAATTGATGAAGAAGCCCTATGAAAATGCTTTTCGTTCAATCATTGCAGAAACCCTCGTTCGTGTCAAACCCCATGCTATCTTTGCACCTCAATTCATTGATCTCCAGGATGCTTGTCGATTTCCTCTTCTAATGTCTTGTTGAGAATTCAACAGTCAAAATCTAATCGGGATCGATGGCTATGATTGTCTTGACTCTGTCAAGTACCTTTCCTAGAAGTCACTAGAGAGAAATCGACTTGTCTCAATTAATACTGATTACTTAACCTTTCTGTCTAAGTTATACTTAGGAAAACCATAAAAAACTGGTTAATAATCTAAATAAGACATGTTCCCTTGGAAAAGTTTCCTGGGCTTGGAGACATTTTATTCTCTTGTGCTCTTAGCCTCAATGACACCTCCTAAGACTAGAACACTTGTTGGAGCTACATAATCTAACATTGTGTACCTGAATAACAGTAGGCCAGATATTTGGTTTGTAGTGAACAACCTGAGCTAGTTAATGGTTGAGCCGAGGCATGTACATTAGGTTGCAGCAAAGCATGTGTTGAGGTACCTACATGGTGCAGTTGGATATGGTTTGAGATATGTCTTAGGTGGTGAATTGAGGCTGTAAGGATATGTTGATTTTGATCAAGTTGGGAGTGTAATAGACAAAAAGAGAACCTTGGGGTGTTGCTTTAGCTTGGGATCTACTATGATACCCTGGATTAGCATGAAGCAAACTTTTGTTGCACTTAGTATAGTAGAAGCAAAGTATATCACAACTAGTGTCTCTAGTCAAGAGGTAGTATGGCTTCGAAAGCTTCTTGCAAGACTATTTGATCCAGGGTTGCGAGGGAGTGGCCCCCCCCCCCCCCCCCCCCCCCCCCCCAAAAACCCGCTCTTGAAGCGCGCGTCCGCCTCAGGAGTAACCTTGGCAGATGCGCTCCCTTAAAAAAAACCGCTCCCTGACCACCTCTCATTCGTGTTGAATTTCGGTAGCATTAGATGTGCACTAGGCCTTAAATTTTGCAGGGAGCTTGGCACATCCATTCCAAAGAACCCAGAGACCGTTTTAGGAAATTCCAACCAGAGACAATTTTATTAAAATAATTAATATTTTTAATGGAGTTCCTAAGTCTAAACTTAGGAAAATTAAAATATTACTGGGTATTAATCTAATTGTGGGTGTAACTTCTAGAAAAAGACGAAGATCAAGTCAAAACAATCTGAGCCATTGATTAGGAGTTAATCTAGGCTGTTGATTGTCTAATAGGAAAATATAAGAAGGGGTTAGAGGGTCACTTGGAAAACAGACCGAGAAAGATCAAGAAATCGATTTTTTGAAGTGAGAAGTTCTTAGGAGGAAATTCAATTGAGGAGATTTCTTGTAGTTGAGGGGCAGGGATAGTATTTAGAGAGAGAGATTTTCTCATCTCGAGAATCATCAGCAGAGAGAGGTAGAGAGTAATCTGGAAGTGGTAGCTCTGAGCTAGAGGGGTTGACGTAGAGCCATGCAGAAGCCAAGAGGGAGTCCGAAATTTGTAGAGGGAATTCGAGTTTCAGAATCTCGGAGTTGGGGTGTGAGACCGGGAGGCCGAAATTGAATCTGCTAGGCAACAAATCAACTAGCCAGAGGATTGACGTTGTTCCCAGAGAGCTTGACGCTGAGCTGACGCAATTACTGCGCAGAGGCAGCCAGAAAAGCAGAGGGAAATCATTCTGGAGCTAGATCAGTCAACATTTCCAGTGATAGTGTGAGGTAATCTCACTAAGTTTTTTGCCAATATTTCTCTCTCTGTAACTCAATAACCTAAGAGGTATTCAAAATTTGCTATTGCTTAATAATAATAAACCCTCAGAACTATTGCACTGGTTTTCCTGCATTGGGTTTTTCCTGGGAATTTTGTCCAAAAAATAACAGTGTCTATTGTGTTGCATTTTATTTCTTCCTCAGTATCTTGTTTCCGCTTATAATTTAATTAAGTAAAGGCTGCAATAGTATTTACTTTGATATTCACCGTAGAACACAGTAAATAACTTGTATGGATTAACAAGTAGGAGAAGTAACATCAATTTGCTGCAGTAGGGATTCTTGTTGTGGGATTTTCACATGGTATCAGAGGTGCATGTGAAACTAGAAGAGCAGAGCCAGTAGATCCAACACTGAGTAGAAGAAGGGAGTTCGGAAAAGCTGTAGAAAGCAACAGTGCGAAACTCCAAAGGGTTGACACAATTCCAAGCCAGGAGTGCATATTTTTGAGGTAGTCTCTGTCCGAGTGAGTTGACGGAGAGAAGGACTTCTAGCTTGAATTTTTGCAGGGGCAGAGGGAGAAGCGCTGAAGCCTCAGCGTGAGAGAGTTGGTGGGACACAGTTTTTCAACAAGCAGATTGCTGGGTTGAAAAACGTTAGAAGAAGAGAAGCACCTTGAGGGAACTTTTCCTTAGCAGACTTCCCGCCGAGAAATCCATTTTCTCAATGGATGAGCAGCAGAAGTGAGAAGCAGAGGGGATTTTCGACATTTTTTGGCAGAGATGGCAACCAGGGCTTGAGGGATCAGGACAGGTTGGACAAAGCATCCAACTATGTTATCTGGAAGGCTGGAATGTCTTTCCTTCTAGATGAGCATGCCCTCAAGACATACGTCGGTAGCGTGTTGGCTGAACTTGCGGATGCAGATTTGCTGAAAAAGTACAAGGCTAAGATGGCAAAGGCCAAGAGGATGATTGTGGATGGAGTCAAGGATCATGTAGTGTGTCATGTTGCTAGTAGAGCAACTACTAAGGAGATGTGGGATGCCTTGACCACGTTATATTAGGGATCTTCTGAGTAGCGAACGATGTACTTGGAATAGAAGGTAAGATCTGCTCAGATGCAGAAAGGAGAGTGTGTGGATCCATTCCTCACGAAGCTGAAGGAAACCCAAGATGAGTTGTCTGCTGCTGAGCATACACCTCATGATTTAGAGTTAGTTAGGCTGGCCCTCAATTTTGTCTCAGATGAGTGGCAAGTCTTTGTCCAGAGTATCTTGGGCAAAGCAACGTTGCCTAATTGGGATGAGATGTGGGCAACTCTAAAACAAGAGGAGTTGAGGAGAGACCTGGTCAAGGTCAAACTTGATGGAAGCAGCAAGAACAGTGGGTCGAAGCCCAATGAGGAGGAGGATAATGCAGCCCTTACGTTGAAGAGACAACAGAGGCAACAAAGATGAAAGGAGGACGTCTCTAAGGTGAAGTGTTTCAGATGTGGCGAGATGGGCCACTATGCATCCCAATGTCCTTTGAAGAAAAAGGACAAGGATGAGAAGCACGATCCTAAGGTTGCAACCACAAAGATCGAAGAGGAGGTGTTCGCCAGGACAACCAAGATACCTCTAAGAGGGAGGTGGGCTGGTTTAGAGCTGTAGTTCGAAAAAGCTACATATGGGTAGGGTCCTTGGGGAGTCCACTTCTTGGATCAATACCTTGCTACGAGAGCCTAATTTTGCAGTAGTAGGATGAACTAGTGTCAGATCATAGACGGTGCCAAGGAGTGTCGGAGAGATAGTTGCAGTGGCTAGGAGCGCTAGATTCTGAGCAACACAAATCAGAGTTGACAGCAGTGTAGATGGCACAAAGCCGAGGTCAACAACAACAACACATTAGATTCAGAAGGTTAGCACAGAGACTAGCATCAGTCAGTTCTAGCATTCACATGGTATCATACTGAACACAGTTAGTTCAGTAACTTTGGATGTTTCTTTCAGTTGCTTCTCTTAGCAACTGAGTTGTAGTATGGATGCAGTGTTAGCAGTGGTAGTGCTAGCAACATAGCAGATGCAACATTTGAGAGGGAGTTGTAGTACAGATGTAGCATTGGCAGTGTCAAATGCAGTAGTACAGTTATAGCAATAGCGTAGTAGTTGGTGGACAACATGTCAGACATCAACAACATAGAGGACGATGCTTCAGAGTCAAAGTAGTATGCAGCAGTAGTAAATTGCTAGAGCACATTCCTCGCTAAGAGGGATTGTTGATTTGGGGTAGCATCAGATGTGCTCTAGGCCTCAAATTTTGCAGGGAGGCTTGGGCACATGCATTCCAAAGTATCCAGAAACCGTTTTGGGAAATTCCACCCAGAGACAATTTTATTAAAATAATTAATATTTTTAATCGAGTTCCTAAGTCTAAACTTAAGAAAATTAATATATTAATGGATATTAATCTATTTTTGGGTGTAACTTCTAGAAAAAGACAAAGATCAAGTCAAAACGATCAGAGCCTCTGGTTAGGAGTTAATCTAGGTCGTTGGTTGTCCAATAGGAAGATATAAGAAGGGGCTTGAGGGTCATCTGGGAAACACACTGAGAGAGATCAATAAATCGATTTTCTAAAGTGAGTTCTCAGGAGGAAATTCGATTGAGGAGATTTCTTCTAGTTGAGGGGTAGAGATAGCATCTGGAGAGAGATATTTTCTCAGTCGGAGAATCATCAACAGAGAGGGGTTGATGCAAAGCCACGGAGAGGCAGCGTAGAAGCCAAGAGGGAGTCTGAAATTTGCAGAGGGATTTCGAATTTTAGAAGCCAGGAGCCGGGGTGTGAGACCAGGAGGCAAAAATAAAATCTCCTGGGCAACAAATTGACTAGCCAGAGGATTGACACCGTCCCTAGAGAGCTTAACACTGGGCTGACGCAGTTACTGCGCAAATGCAACGTAGAGGTGGCCAAAAAAGCTGGGGGCAATCATTCCGGGGCTGGATCAGTCAGGATTTCCAGTGATAGTGTGAGGTAATATCAGTATGTTTTCTGCTAGCATTTCTCTCTCTGTAACCGAATAACCTGAGATGTATTCAAAGATGTATTCAGAATTTGCTACTGCTTAATAATAATAAACCCTTAGAATTGCTGCACCATTTTCCTGCATTTGGTTTTTTTGGGGACATTTCTCGAAAAAATAATGGTGTCTATTGTGTTGTATTTTCTTTCTTGCTCAATATCTTGTTTCCTCTTATAATTTAATTAAGTGAAGGCTGCAGTAATATTTACTTCGATATTCACTATAGAACACAGTAAATAACTTGTATGGATTAACAAGTAGGAGAAGTAACATCAGTTTGCTGCAGTAGGGATTCCCGTTGTGGAATATTTACAGTTCGCTCCAGGAGCGATTTTTTTAAGGTGGGAGCGGTCAGGGAACAGTTGTTCCCGATTGCTCCCACCTTAAAAAAATTGCTCCCCGAGGGCTAAATTGGCGGGCCGCGTGGCGACAAGGGAGGGAGGGGAAGGGCCAAAAGAAATAAAAGGCCCTCCTCCCCTCCCATGATTCACCATTTGCGCATGGAGAGAGCAAGAGAGGACTTTTGGAACTAGTGCTTGAGTTGAGGAGGAAGTTTGAGAAAATGGTTGAGAGGATTGCTTGGGAGCTTGAGGAGCTTGCAAGGGATATTGGAGCTTGGGATTGAAGGCCAAAGAGGTAGGATCTTGATTGTAATCTAGGATTTGTGTTTTTTATATGTTCATTGTTAAATGAAAATGTTCTCTTCTTTCTTTCCCATTCCCGTTCCCATTCCTCCATTTTATTGGGGGCAAGAAACTATAACTCCACCAAAGTTCAAAGAGAGAAGAACACAATAATGGTGTCCAAAAAATAACGGTGTCTATTGTGTTGCATTTTCTTTCTTGCTTAGTATCTTGTTTTCGCTTATAATTTAATTAAGTAAAGGCTGCAATAGTATTTACTTCGATATTCACCATAGAACACAATAAATAACTTGTATGGATTAACAAGTAGGAGAAGTGACACCAGTTTGTTGCAGTAGGGATTCCTGTTGTGGAATTTTCACATGGCATCAGAGGTGCAGGTGAAGCTAGAAGAGTAGAGCCAGTAAATCCAGCACTGAGTAGAAGATGGGAGTTCAAAAAAGCTGTAGAAGGCAGCAGTTCAAAACTCCAAAGGCTGACGTAGTTCCAAGTAGGGAGTGCAGATTTTTGAGGTAGTCTCTGTCCGAGTGAGTCGACGGAGAGAAGGACTTCCAGTTTGAATTTTTGCAGGGGCAGAGGGAGCAGCGTTGAAGCCTCAGTGTGAGAGAGCTAGTGGGTCATAGATTTTCAGCAGGCAGATTGCTAGGCTGAAAAATGTCAGAAGAAGGAAGAGAAGCACCTTGAGGGAACTTTTCCTTAGCAGACTTTTTGCCGAGAAGTCCATTTTCTCAATGGTTGAGCAACAACAGTGAGAAGCAGAGGGGATTTTTGACTTTTTTTGGTAGATATGGTAACTAGTGGCTTGAGGGATCAGGACAAGTTGGACAAAACATCCAACTACGTAATCTGGAAGGCTAGAATGTCTTTCCTTCTAGATGAGCATGCCCTCAAGACATACGCCGATAGTGTGGTGGTTGAACCTGCGAATGTAGATCCACTGAAAAAGTACAAGGCTGAGATGGCAAAGGCCAAGAGGATGATTGTGGATGGAGTCAAGGATCATGTAGTATGTCACGTTGCTAACAGAGCAACTGCTAAGGAGATGTGGGATGCCTTGGCCACGTTATATTAGGGATCTTCCAAGCAGCGAATGATGTACTTGGAACAGAAGGTAAGATCTGCTTAGATGCAGAAAGGAGAGTGTGTGGATCCATTCCTCACGAAGCTGAAGGAAACCCAAGATGAGTTGTCTACTGCTGGGCATACACCTCAATATTTAGAGTTCGTTAGACAGGCCATCAATTTTGTCTCAGATGAGTGGCAAGTCTTTGTCTAGAATATCCTAGGCAGAGTAGCAGTGCCTAATTTGGATGAGATGTGGGCAGCTCTAAAACAAGAGGAGTTGAGGAGAGACCTGATCAAGGTCAAACTTGACAGAAGCAGAAACAGCGGTGGGTCAAAGCCCAATGAGGAGGAGGATAATGCAGCCCTTGCATCAAAGGGACAACAGGGGCAATAGAGACGAAAGAAGGACGTCTCCAAGGTGAAGTGTTTCAGGTGTGGTGAGATGGGCCAGTATGCATCCCAATGTCCTTTGAAGAAAAAGGACAAGGTTGAGAAGCATGATCCTAAGGTTGTAGCTGCAAAGACTGAAGAGGAGGAGTTCGCCAGGACAACCGAGATACCTCCAGGAGGGAGGTGGGTTGATTTAGAGCTGTAGTTCGAAAGAGCTACAGATGGGTAGGGTCCTTGGGGAGTCCACCTCTTGGATCAATACCTTGCTACGGGAGCCTAGTTTTGCAGTATTAGGATGAACTAGTGTCAGATGGTGCCAAGGAGTGTAGGAGAGACAGTTGGAGTGGCTAGGAGTGCCAGAGTTTGAGAAATGCAGAGCAGATTTGACAGCAGTGCAGATGGCACAAAGCAGAGGTCAACGACAACACAGTATATTCAGAGGGTTAGCACAGAGACTAGCATCGGTCAGTTCCGACATTCCCATGGTATCATACTGAACACAGTTAGTTTAGTAACTTTGGATGGTTTTTTCAGTTGCTTCTCTCAGCAACTGAGTTGCAGTACGGATGCAGTGTTAGCAGTGGCAGTACTAGTAGCATAGCAGATGCAACATTTGAGAGGGAGTTGTAGTACAGATGTAGCATTGCCAGTGTCAAATGTAGCAGTATAGTTGCAGCGATAGCGTAGTAGTTGGTGGACAACATGTCGGACATCATTGACGTAGAGGACGATGCTTCAGAGTCAAAGTAGTATGCAGCAATAGTATATTGCTAGAGCACATTCCTCGCTAAGAGGAAGTGTCAATTTGGGGTAGCATCGGATGTGCTCTAGGCCTCAAATTTTGCAGGGAGGCTTGGGCACATGCATTCCAAAGAATCTAGAATCCGTTTTGGGAAATTCCACCCAGAGACAAATTTATTAAAATAATTAATATTTTTAATGGAGTTCCTAAGTCTAAACTTAGGAAAATTAAAATATTAATGGATATTAATCTAAATTTGGGTGTAACTTTTAGAAAAAGACGGAGATCAGGTCAAAATGATGGGAGCCTCTGATTAGGAGTTAATCTAGGCGGTTGGTTGTGCAACAGGAAGATATAAGAAGGGGCTTGAGGGTTATTTGGAAAACACACTGAGAGAGATCAAGAAATTGATTTTCTGAAGTGAGAAGTTCTAAGGAGGAAATTCAATTGAGGAGATTTCTTGCAGTTGAGTGGTATAGATAGCATCCAAAGAGAGAGAGAGATTTTCTCAACTAGAGAATCATTAGCAGAAAGAGGCAGAGAGTAATCCAATAGTGGCAATGCTGAGCAAGAGGGGTTGACGCAGAGCCACAGAGAGGCAGTGCAGAAGCCAAGAGGGAGTCTGAAATTTGTAGAGGGAATTCGAATTTTAGAAGTCAGGAGCCAGGTGTGAGACCAGAAGGCAAAAATCAAATCTCCTGGGTAGCAAATCAACCAGCTTGAGGATTGACATCGTCCCCAAAGAGCTTAACACTGGGTTGACATAGTTACTGTGCAGATGCAATGTAGAGGGGACCAGAAAAGTCGGGGGCAATCATTTCGGGGCTAGATTACTCAGGATTTCCAGTGATAGTGTGAGGTAATATCACTAAGTTTTCTGCTAGTATTTCTCTCTTTGTAACTGAATAACCTGAGAGGTATTCAAAGATGTATTCAGAATTTGCTATTGCTTAATAATAATAAACCCTCATAATTGCTGCATCTTTTTCCTGCATTCAGTTTTTCCGGGGATATTTCTCCAAAAAATAACAGTGTCTATTGTGTTGTATTTTCTTTCTTGCTCAATATCTTGTTTTCGCTTATAATTTAATTAAGTGAAGGCTGCAGTAGTATTTACTTCGATATTCACTGTAGAACACAATAAATAACTTGTATGGATTAACAAGTAGGAGAAGTAACATCAGTTTGCTGCAGTAGGGATTCTCGTTGTGGAATATTTACAGTTCGCTCCAGGAGCGATTTTTTTAAGGTGGGAGCAGTCAGGGAACAATTGTTCCCGATTGATCCCGCCTTAAAAAAATTGCTTCCCAAGGGCGAAATTAGTGGGCCGCGTGGCGACAAGAGAGGGAGGGGAAGGGCCAAAAGAAACAAAAGGCCCTCCTCCCCTCCCATAATTCACCATTTGTGCATTGAGAGAGCAAGAGAGGACTTTTGGAATTAGAGCATGAGATGAGGAGGAAGATTGAGAAAATGATTGAGAGGATTGCTTGGGAGCTTGAGGAGTTTGCAAGGGATATTGGAGCTTGGGATTGAAGGCCAAAGAGGTAGGATCTTGACTCTAATCTAGCATTTGTTTTTTTTATATGTTCATTGTTAAATGAAAATGTTCTCTTCTCTCTTTCCCATTCCCATTCCTCCATTTTATTGGGGGCAAGAAACTATAACTCCACCAAAGTTCAAAGAATCAAAACTTCAAAGATCATGGCTATATGGTTTGGCATTCTCTTGATGTTGGTTTCTTTTTTTGTTACTATGGTGTTGGAGAGTAGTAGGAGGGTTGATAATGATGAAGATGGTGAAATGGGTGGTGGTGGATTTGAAACCCTGGAGAGGAGGAGTACATTGGTGAGGTGGAAGAGGAGAGTGGATATGAGGGCACAAAAACAAAAGAAAGCCAAACCCCATCGTGGAAAAATATTTCTAGGTCTGAAGTAGGGAAAGGGGTGGAACCACTAAGTTTACATGCCTCCATTGCAAAAACACTTTCATAGGTTCATACACCCGTGTCGGAAAGCACCTCTGTAGGACAATGCCATGGGATGGAGGTAAACAAGGAGGAATCAAAATTTGTGTAAGTGTGATAGCACAATAAAGAACCAAATATATAAGGGAAGAGGAGGAAGCTCAATATAAATCTAAAAGATCAAAGGGCGAATTCGAACATGATAGCCCACAATCACATAGACAAAGAACTCCATCAACATCCTCCCATGGCAGTGGATATGGAGGCATAGGAACAAACATCCCTTTAAGGCGTAGAACCATATCGGATTTCCTTGATGAAGGGTGTAGGAATGATGTGGATTCAAAATTTTTCTGATTTCTCTATGCATGTGGAATACCATTCAATGTTCTTTGCTCACTTTATTGGCATGAAATGGTTTTCGACATTAATGATGCCCCCAAAGGATACAAGATCCCTAGGTATGACAGGGCTAGGATCATGGGACTTGATCATGGAAAAGCAAAAATAGCACATCCTTTGGGTCAAATGACAAGCTCTTGGAATGAGCATGGGGTATCCATGTATCTGATGGATGGACAAATGTAAAAGGCAAGCCACTGATATGTGTTCTTGTTGTGTCTAGAGGTGGTGCAGTCTTCCTTTCACCATATGATTGCTCAAAAAATTTCAAGACCACCATTAACATTGTAGAACCATTACTTCAAACAATTGAACATATTGGCTCATACAATGTCATCCAAGTCATCACTGATAATGCTTTTAATTGTAAGGCAGCGGGAGCAATTATTGAGGATAGATACCCCAACATATTTTGCTCTGGATGTTTGGTTCACATAATGAACCTTTTGATTAATGATATTATTAAGAACAAAAACTCTCAATACAAATGGATTGGTGATTTGTATAAGAGAGGAAAAAAATGATAAAATTTATTACAAATCATAGCAATACCCATGGGCTTTTCCGTAGTCGCTCAAGTTTGGAGCTATTGAAGATTGCGAAGACTAGATTTGCTAGCTATTACCTCACCTTCAGTTGCCTTTTGGAGGTAAGAGAGTCATTGGCTGGCATGGTATCAAGTCAACATTGGCAGGTATTAAAGGATAGGGTTCCATCGACAGTTGACAAGCAAGGTTTTGAATAGGTGGAGGACACTGCTCTTGATGGTGTGTTTTGGGCATGTGTGATGGAAGTTTTGAAATTCATCAAGCCTATGTATAACATGATTCGTTTTGCAGATACAGATGCACCAATGATTAGGGAGGTGTATGAGTAGATGGATAACATGTCGGGGCAAATAAAAGATATTGTTCAGGAAAAAGATCCCAACTTGTATGATATTATTCATAAATGTTGATGTGTATGGTTGAATAAACTTGATGTTCCACTACATGCACTTAGCGTATATCCTATTCCAAAAAAGTACTCTCCATCTTGGTTGGGCAAACGTGCACCTGTGGGTGGGGTTAATGCCAAACCCATACAAATCAAGAGGTACAAGAGGGATATATGAAAGCATCAGACAAGTTGGCCCCTAACAGGGAGGAGTGTGCTAATTTGCATCTTGAATTAGGAAGATACTTCACTAGCACTAGAGTGTTTGGTTCTTTGTATGCAATGGAATATAGGGATAGATTTGATGCTATCAGATGGTGGGACGCGTATGGTGAGCAGGGAATTTTGCCAAAATTGGTAACAATGTTCTCTCATAGGTGGTAAATACTTCTTCTACATAGAGGTGTTGGAGCACCTACAATTTCATCCATAATGTGAGAAGAAACAGATTCAATGAAAACCGAGTAGAAAGCTTGGTTTATGTGCACTACAACTTGAGATTGTTGAGTCATTATTGTGATCGGGCTCGTGAAGATACATCATAAATAACTTGGGACAACAATCCAAAGGAAGATAATTTGGAGGATGGTGCTCTACATCTAGAAGAATTGCAAACATAACTTTTGATAGATGATGATGAAGCAAAACCAAACATGCCACCCCCGACCCCACCATCTAGTAGCAGTGTTCAAGTTCCAACATCTTTGCCTTTGCTGTCGCCACCTCCATCTACATCTTCACGTGGAGGGCATGTGGCTACTGGTTCTGGTCATTCGACTATGCGGGAGGACACTCCCAGTAGTAGTAGACCACCACAAGCTTCTCAGAAATTAGACATTTCTCGTGGCAAGAGACCCAACCATTAGCAATATATAATATATTTAGTTGTCTTTTCGAGTTTCTAGTAGTTTTTATAACTGTTGACTCTTTCATATTTATTATAATATTTTTTGTAAACAATATACGACAATTTAAGTTTGAAGTTTGAAATTGGCAATTATAACTCATTGGTAATGAATTATGAGTATGATGCTTTGTTAAAGTTGAAAGTTGAAACATTTCATTTCATGTTAGATATTTTTTGTTATAGTTTGTAACTTTGTATACTTGGTAATGGTAACTTTAGTGATCAATGATGATAAATGTTATATATCGAATTTTGAAAGCTTGAAACTTTAAGATTGATGAATCATGAGACTCGATATGTTGTATGTTACTAACTTGTTGACGTGGTTGATGAAGATTATAACTTCTAGATGATTGACATTAAATGGTTCAATCCATGTTCTTATGCTTTTTATATCTAATTCATCATTCTACATGCTTTTGTAGACATATATGCATAAAAAAATTTAAAAATATATATTATATAAAAATTTGCTCCCGATTCGGTCCCAAACCGAGAGCTTTTGAAAATGTTGCTCCCTGCTCTCACTTCCGCTCCCCGCTTCTTCTCCTCCTCCCTAGTAACCTTGATTTGATCAAGTGCTAGAGATGACAATGATATATTGTGATAATCAAAGTTGTATCAAGCTTTCAGAGAATCCAATATTTCATGATAGGTTGAAGCACATTGAGATCAAATATCACTTTATTTGAGACTGGGTGTAGATGGGAGCAGTGAAGCTCTACATAATATTTATAAATGGCTAGATTGCGGACATTCTCACCAAGCCTCTGTCTAGGGGGAAGTTTGTATACTTGAAAGACAAGCTTGGCGTGATGTAGAATGTCTTCCTTGTTGAGAGGGAGTGTTGATGTTTTTGTAGCATCCGATAGACATTCTCCCACGGGGTCATGCTAATTTGGCTAAGGGAGAATGGTACATTCACCCATGGGGTCACGCTAATTTGGCTAGGGGTGAATGGCCCGGGGTAGTTTTTCTCCCATTATCCTTGGTGTTTGGCTCGAGGAGATTGGCCCACAGTACTCACGTTGCCTGCTCCAGGATGGAGTGATCTATTTTTTAGAGCGGGTTTCATTTGTTTAATTAATGGGGCTTTTACTAATTACTGCAATAAGCAATTCTTGTCTAATGTTGAGTTGTAATGTAGGCTCAATAAGTGAAGGGGTTTCTTGTGATGAGGGGCTGCTTATTGAGTCTCTATTGAACATTAGAGCTCTATATAAATAGACGTGCACGTGGGGAGACACTAATCAACATAGCAAGCTAATCTTCAATCACTAGTGGAGGAGAAATCTAGCTAAGGAAAAATCTGTTATCTATCATTTTCTATGTATCTTGGACGCTGCTCGTGTGAGTTCACTGAGTTTGACCAGTCCATACAGCCACATGTGTGAGGGTTTTGACCAGCGCTGACCACAAATTCTGACCACAGCTGAGCTCAGACTTTGCTATAGTAGACCAAGTTTGAATGCAGTAAATTTGATCAAATTTGACTGCAGGGCCACATGTGCAGGTTGACCGCAGGACAAATTTGACTGCATGCTAAGTTTGACTAGGCCAAGTTTGATCTCAGGTCTAGTTTGACTAGCATCGACCAGAGTTTATATTTTGATTGGTTGGACCAACGTTGACCAACAGTTGTTTAACTAACTTATCCTGGTGTTTTGACTTGTAATGTTGGCTCATATTTCTATACAAATTTCTTATTTGTAAACCTTGCTGAAAAAGACAATTTGTCATCAAGAGAAGATTGTTGGGTTTTCTCCCAAGGTTGAGTTTCCTAGGTGAGAAATATTGTGTCTACTGTGCGTGGCTATCCTTCTATGATCTTTATTGTTTTTGCTACATTTATAGTTGAGATTTTCCGTGTCTAATTGTTCAATGATATCAGTTGTCAATAGTGAAGCAAGCACCATAGGATGTGCAACCTAGATATATATGAAAATGGGTCCACATCAAATCCATCTTATATCCTTAAAGAATGTGCAGGTGGACATCCTTTGAACAAGTCAAGCTGGTCACTTTACAATGTGTACAGGTTGTGAACACGCTCATGCAAAGTGGAGTCTGTAAAGATTGATATTAAATTTCAACAAGATTGACAGATTTCTTTTGTGAAATTCTATCAAATTAAATGCATTTACGTACCTAATTCTCCCATCTGGTGTCGATCACATTGCTCCAAGTTTTTGGTTCCGTTACCAAACCAACTGATTCCTCCCTACCTATCTGGGATCAACCTCTACAATTCCCAGATCTAGAGAACTTCGAAATGGAAGTCCACTAGCCCCGGTGCCCAAAACTCTAGGAATAGTTGAAGATTTTGCAATTTTCAGTTCCAAAATCCAGCCCCTGGCTCATCCCTCCAATATATTTATTTTTCCCCATTCTCCGTATATTCTCGCCACCCCCCTTCCCCCACTTTGATGCTCCTCTTCCGTCTATGTATAACATTTCTTGGCGGTCACCACTTCCTACATGGTGACACCTTTCCCCCTTTGTAACTTGTAACTCCACCTGTTCAAAGCTATAGGGATATTGACGTGTATTAGTTTACCTTTATGATTTTCTATTAGTTTTCTTTAAATGCCCATAGTTTATAATATTTATTTTATTTCGATTTGAATTTCATATTTTAAATAAATCATTTAATATAATTTATTAATATTATGGGATATATAAATATATAACCATATTTATAATTAACTTAAATTTTACATTTATTTATTTATAACCAAATTTACTTTATACTTTTGAATTTATCTTATTGAAATTATTTAGGGTATTTTTTCCTTAATTATGATGCATTTAAGCAATATGCTTGGTGATGGGTGAGGGTGTAACTTCTATCTGAAGCAGTGTCGTGATATTCAACATTTATAGTTAATTTAGAATATATATATAATAGTGCAGTACATGCAATACATGCATATGTAGCTATCATATGCATGCATTGTATGCATGCTAATACTCTTGTGCTCTCTATATTAAAAATGGGTCATTACACTAACTGCAGTTGAGAGAGGACTAATCCACAGCGAGGAGGGCCTAATATGCAGTCAAGGGAGACATCTAACCGCAGCCCTAGAGAGGAGACCTAGCCGCTGTCATAATGAAGTTGTAGCTGCAAATTATGAAGCCATAGTCACAATAAAGTTATGCCCTAGCCGCAGGCTTATGAGGACACCTACACGCAGAAAATATAAGCCTCTATACGTTGTCTCAAGAGGCTCAATCCACAGATGAGAAGAGGGCTAATATAGGGCCTAAATGAAGGCTTGAATCTGCTGTCTATTGACTCTATACGCAGCAAGAAAGAGACTCTTTATCCGCAGTTAGAAAGAGGATCTATACACAGTCCTAGAGGAGATGATGCAGCTGCTACTTAGCCACAGTCATGAAGCCTAGACATAGTAGAAGGAAGCCCTTGCAGCTGACTCCTATTCACTGTCCAAGGGAGCTTCATACGCAGCCCTAATCCGCAGTCAAGTATAAACTCAGATTGTTGTAGGTGACAGCATGGTGATAAGACATTGTTACATAGTGAAGGAATGCATCTGCTCTAGATCAACTTATATAAACAACTGGGTGTTTGAAAGGGCTGACAGCACAGTCAAGTTCATATGATGCTAGCAAGATAAAGTATTGGAGGCCTATCTTGTTGCTAGGCTAGGCCACAGGCCATAGTCAACAACAAGGTTATTCTCAAGATTGCCTATCAGATGGACTGGGCTATTATGCTGAGGGTTAGTCAGATAACAAGGATGCAGCATGGTGATGATTGCAGCAGGATTGGGGCAGCAAAATGATGATGGATGCTTGATGAGTACAACATAGAAGTCATTGAGTGCAGATCAGCAATAAGTACAATGTTGGGTGCAGATCCATGATAAAGAGCAGCGCAATGATTGGATCAGCTTAGTGACAAGAGCAACAATATGAAGTGCATAGCATGGTCATGATAAGTGCAGCTTGGTGCAGCACAACAAGGTGCAGCATGTGGACAAGATGCAACACTATGATAGGTGAAGGAGTCACCTTAGAGAATCAGTGGAAGCAACGTGTCTTCCACTGATCTCATATAGATATAGAAAGTCAAAATGTTGACTTATGTTGTAAATGCACTATCTCTCTCTCTCTGCTAAACTATTGAAGAACATAGAAGAAGAATTTATCAAGGGTTTCCCCACATTGGGATTTGTCCTTGGCTAGCGCCACATCTTGTGTCCTCTTGTCTTGGCTTGTCTTCTGCAATTTATGTTTTTGTTCTATCTGCAGTTTACTTTAATGCTGATGTGATTGCTAATCTGGAAAAGATATTGAGCTAACTATGAAAATTGAAATAAATTGCTCTAAGCATAGAACATACCTAAAATTAACAAAATACAATCTGGTTTGGAGTTCCCCAAAAGAACAATTTAAAAAAAAAATCTTTGTTTTACGGGTTTATGGGCTGCTTTTTCTAACACGGCTAAGTTAATGCAGACTCAGCCGAGTCGTCAGACAACCCGGCCGACCAAATCGTTTCCTAGGCCAAGTCAAAGTTTGAGGGCCTGGCTCGAACCAACTCAGCCGAGTCGGTTCCGAGCCGGCCGGTTTTGAAAACATTGGCTAAGGGGCAGTGAATACATACATAGCAGAGAGGTAGAGTTAATACCAAGAGGATCAACGCAGAGCCGGGAGAGGTTGACGCAGAGCCATCTAGAGGCCACACAAAGGCAACCAGGAGTTGCACAGAGCCAAAGAGGCCAGCGTGTGAGATGCAGAGGGTCTAGGGGCTGACACAGAGGTTCCAAAAGCTGATTCAGAGACCAGAGAGGCTGACGCAGGGCCTCGAGGCAGCGCTCGAGGATTTCGTGGGACAGACTAGGAGCTAGAGAGCCAAATAGCGTGACACAGTCTCTATCAGAGTGACGCAGAGCAGCAGTAGCTGCATTGTTGCTGTGGGATCGTTCATCCCGTGATTTAGCCAGAATATCTGTCTCCGACTAAGAGGTACTACTGCCGAGGGCATTCTCTGTTGGGTGAGCCATTTCTGGCACCTAGGTTGTATTCTGAAACTGCATAATAATAAAACCCTCTGAATAGCTGCACCAGTTTTCCTGCATTGGGATTTTCCGGGGATATTAGTCCAAAAACAACGGTGTCACCTGTGTGCTTGTTTACTTTCAGTTGTTGATTTGTATGTGTCGATACTAGTATTTATTTTCAGTTTTTACATGGTAAATAACTTGTTAAGTAATTGAACAAGTAGAAAGAAACAAATCAGATAGTACAGGAAGAATTTCTAACAGGTTAAACTTAGAAATTTCAACAATCTATCTTTAAAAGCATTGATGATGTCTTGTAAAGAAGCGAAAGAATCTTCAGGACAATTATGAAACCAATTCAAAGCATCACGCTCTAAAGGAAAGGCAAATAGACGCATCTTGACATCTTCATGCTTATATTGCGAAGAAAGACAATATATGATTATTATATGAGTGACCCTGGATAGATGCTTTCTAGCAACGGCTAAATCACCACCCGAGAACAAAGGTAATTTATGAATGGCCTCTTCCAGCATATCATGGAGAAAGTTAGTAAAATGACACGGGGCAAACAAGTCATCCATGATGACTTGCTTAAAGGGATAAGGAAAGACCAAATGGATGCTAGAGAGAGACCCCTGCTTAAGAAATTCAAGAGATCCACAAGAAGTGAGCTTTTAGTAGAAATTCTTGTCAGAAATGAAAGAAGTGCAGTCATCACTTGAACATGAATCTAGCTCTAAGATCCAAAAGGCAAAAATTGAAATGTTAGTCAGGAAGAAATAGATAGATATCAAGGAAAGTTTCTTGTCTGAGAAATAATGGATGAATAAGTGGAGTCACCACCCAAACAAGAAACTAACCGAAATGTCCAGGTGTTAAAAGTGTAGATGAAACAATTAATAGGATTACGAAAGATTGAGAAGATAAAGATGATTAAGATGAATGTCACAAAGCCAAGGTCCAATAAATTGGTCCCTGTCAATGGCGCCAAAAAATGTTGTCACACAAAGTGACCAGGCACCACGACAACGTTCAGAGTAAGGGTTGTCACTCTAATCCTTACTCACTTCGTTTAGACTCTCTCCTAGATAAGTCAGGGGGGTAGTGCCTAGGGGTAAATGAATGAAGGAAACCTATGGAACACAGGCTCTAGGAGACTTAAGGATGAATAGCTTAATGAAAATGAGACAAGTTCTGATTAAATGAGATGACTAAGACACAACCACAAGATAGAAATGATTTTTTTAGACCAATGCCTTAGATGTTCAATTAACCACCAACCTACTTGAAGAAACACAATCAAGCTATTCAGAAGAAACAACGATCTTACCATGTAAGTATAGCAATTAAATTCCGAAAGATCTAAATACCATGAAGAACCATGAAATTCAAATGCTAAGCAATTTACAATCCTAGAATTTAAATGATTTTTCTTTAATGAACCAGATCTAGAAAAATTTATTGATTTTCCTATAGTCAATCTTTAGATATGATTTTAAGCAATTATTAATAGTGTTTGACTATAGAGAAATGAAAATATCAATACGACACAATTTTCCTTTTAAGTTTTACCTTTAACACAAAAAGACACCAAGAAGGAACTTTAGATTAACAATTTAATTATTCCTTAGGCAAATTTAATACGTTAAGCTTATGAAGCAAATTTAATGTGGTAAATGATTTATTAAATCTTTTAATGTGATAAATGTAAAAAAAACCAAAAAGACTTAATGAACTAAATTTTTAATGGGCAAGGGACACATAAAAATTTAAATTTTTTAATGTCAAAGCGCTAAGTCCTCTTTTGATTTAAATCTCGAAAAAAAATTGAAGAGACAAAATCAAAACAAAAAAAATTGAAATGAAAAAAAAAGGCCTAACCCTAATGAAAAAACAAAAAAAAATAAAACAAAAAAGAAAAACAAATCGAAATTCTTTTATTCACACCCAACCCTAACCTAAAGATCAAACGAAATAAAAAATAAATAAATAAATAAATAAAAATGAAAACGAATTGTTTGCTTGTGCGTATGCAGGTTTGGATAGCGGCGGAGAGGAACTGGAGCAGGTCGAGAGGGAGACAGCAAGAGCTAAGAATTTAGCTTGCAAATTGACTCAATGGCAACAAGAGGAATGCTTGGATGCAAGTTAGTATATGGCCATGGAAGGGAGGGAGTTGCGAAGATAACGAAGGACGCAACAGGGAAGCAAAGTTGGAGAGAGTTGCGGGTAGGGGTTTTGCCTTTTATGATTTACAGGTTTAGCGCAGTTGCAGATAGAGGGAGTAGGCAGATGGACGTAGGAACAGATGAGTGAGGAAGGCCGCAGAGAAATGAAGAAGAGCTAGAACTTTTGGCAGGGAATGAGAGAGGAGCACGCAGAGAAGGAAGAGTTGGGGCTGCGTGCAGGAATAGGGAGCAAAAAGCGCAGGAAGGAAGAAAGGGTTCACGTAGAGTAGAAGGATAGAGCATAGGTCGAGGGAATGAAACCGTGAAGGTTTTTTCTGGCAGGTTCGAGATGCTAGAAGAGGGATAGGAGTCGCGGGGCAAAGGAGAGGGAGAGTAGCGAAAGGACTAAGATGAAGAGAAACCCTAAAACACAGTGACCAAAAAAATATTTCAAAATTTTCCAGAGGGGTAAAACGCAGCAGAAAATGGTAGCCAAAAACCTAAGAAAATTTCCCAGAATTTGTTAATTAAAATGATATATTCTTTTGCTTAAGAATTGTCATCGAAACTCTTGTAGAAAAACCTCAGATCTAAACTCTAAAATCTTCAAAGTGAAAATAATTTGGAATAATGCCCTTGCAAAATGGTATTGAGGCCAGATCTTACCTTCCAGGGCCTAGATTTGGCTTCAAAAAAAAAAATCCTTCTGATCTGCATTTGCAAAAACAAAAACAAAACACCCAAAACCCAGATATACAAAAATAAACAAAGCCCCAGAAACACAAGTTAGAAAACCAAAAGAATTACATATCTATGCACAAAGACGGTAGATCTATCAGATCTGAGGAGTATGAATCTAACTCCGCCCCCAGATCTAATAATCTAAGGCTCTCAACAGCCAAATCTATCAATATTCCATAATTATTTAAAAATAAATTTTGAAAATTTTGGAGAGATACTAACCCAGAAACACCCTGCAGGAAAAATAACTTAATCTTAAGATAAGTCCCAGAGTTCATGTGAAGTAGGCTCTTCAGAAAATATAAGCTAAGAGTTGGCTGGTCCAACTAAGAACTATCCCCAAACACTCAACGAAAACTCAAAAGATCTCCTGCAAACACTAGATCAACCATCAAATGAAGTAGAGAAATAGAACAACAATGAAATTCTAAAGAAATAGAGATACCTACTACTTCGATCAAAATTAAAAACAGTACCCTAGATCCAATAAACTGAATAAGATACATGTATTCAAATTATCCTAAAAGAGCTATTGATTGATAGTTTTCACATAACATTAAGCAGAAATTAAAACAATGTTAGCATAAGTTCATGAAGAGGAACACCACCACACATTAAAACCCTAAAGACTTTTGCATTAATTCAAAAAAGTTTACAAGAGAGCTTGAGAGCTTAGTAAACAATTCAGAGATCGGCTGAATCGACCGATAAATGACCTCCTAATTAAAGATAAATCCTCCAACGGTCAGTTCGAGTGATCCTCGTCAAAGCAATCTCGACTATTGATACAAATTAAAATTTCTTTTAATCTCTCATCCATCAAAATATTTAAATATCTGGGGAAATTCAAAATTTTTAATTAAATGTGCTTCAATTAACTCAAAAATAAAAATTTTGAGTTCATTTCCCCAAAATTTTGACTTTGACTTAACCCCCAGGGATCAAAGGTTTAAAATTTATCAAAATAATTAATTTACCTTAGTCCCCGAACCTTTTAAAATTTAATTTTTTAAAACCAACGAATTTTTCCTTGTAAAGAATTTAAATTTACCTAGGACCTAGAAATAATAATTGGAAATACATGCTAGTCTATGTAAGCCTTCATAAATGTATTTCTCTGTTTTCTAGGGTCGAAATTGCCACCATATAAATTCTGATATGCATGTTGTTTTTATCATATATGCAAATCTTTGGGGTTTATTGCAACACAACTAGGGAATTGGTTAAAACTTTGAGAAAGAAAACAATAAAACACAATAATTGTACTTGCTTTTTCTTTTCTTTAGATAGCTTGTTTAATAAGCTCCATTAATTGTCATGTAATAATGGAATAACCCCTTTTGTGATGGGCAGTTTATTGCTTCATTGAGGCCAGGTCGTTGAAAGAGAGTTACTTTTACTTTCATTGGCATGATAAACATGGATACTCTTGAGGATGAGTGGCAATGTAAGAAGGGATAGAGCTTAGTCTATATCTTGGCCTCTACTTGCTTTACATCCCTTTTTGTTCTTTTGCATTTTAACATCTGGCTCATGCTCTTTCTTTTCTTACAGCTGCATCAACCTTTGGTACATACAACCTTGTCTTTTCATATGACAAGGTCAACAATGAACCAACACGAATCACTGATAACAAATGGTCAAAATATGGGACAATGGTTCAAGGGAATGATGTAAAAGGTTAAGTATAGAAATCATGGAACTCTATTGTCGTCAGAGGCTTCTATTTGTGCCCCTCCTAGATAGTGAACGAAAGGCCCCAAGGAAGGTCACACTAGACTAGTGGCAAGCGATAACCACCAAGGTAAAGCAAGGGAACCACTGTACAACTTGTTGACCACTACGTGTCAATGACCCATAGCAGTACACCCCCTTTTTTCACAAAAGGGATAGTGCTTGATCGATGTGTCCATGTCGTCCAGTTATCATCATCAACTTGATCATCATATTATAATGTAAACCCATTCTACATGTATATGATGTAAATAATCTCAACAGAACCGTGTCATATATCTAACAACCTAGGTAAACTTATCTTTCTAGTGATGATCTCCATTTTGGGAGGTTTTTTGTCTCACCAATCCATTCTCAAATGGTTGGCAGAGTTTTCCTCCAGTCTTACCCCAAAGCTGGAATGGATTTTGTCACTAGGATTTTAGGCGAGTCCTAGTGTAAATCGAGTCTATGTAAAAGTAATTTGGGAATAATCCTAACTATTTGGTTAGATTATTTTATTACAGATTGAAAAAATTTCAACCCCCACTCCGGTTATCAGTTTTCCTTCACTCCATGCATTTACTTTTAAATCCAAGCATGATAAAATTCTACAATCTGGAAATGACAATATTTTCTGAAAACATAAATTTAGAGATTTCACAACTGCTGAAATTGAAGAAATAAAACATAGCAAAATTATGACAGCCACACACAGAAAATAACATAGTGATTTTTGGTCAATGTGACCCTAGAAAAACCCTCTACAACTCTTGGGGAAAACCAGTTTGAGAGCTCTTCTTTATTTCTGAAAGTGCTTTACATAGAAATTGAAATACACAGTAAAAATACCAGCAACCACAAATTACAACTTATCTCGATTTTCGTGCTTGCACTTCACCTCGAAAATTGTGCCAATCAGCAAACAAACAAAACAAAAATTTTCCAATAATAAAACAACATTAAATGTTGTACGACTAGCCTCGAAAAATGTGCACAGAACTTGTATGGACTCGAAATTCGTGCCCAAATCTGCCTTGAAATTTGTGCCCTTACTGCTGTCCTCTTCCTCGATATCTGTGCCTTACTCCTACTGTAAGATTTTGCCTTGGGATGCATGCCAATAAATGCCACTGCCAAATTTGCTGAAATGTCTTCTTGCTGCTCTCCCTCACTTCCTCACTGCTCAGAAATTTTTTCCTTACTTTCTCCTCTTTCTCTCAAATGCTCATGAAAGAATGAATGATATTTTTCTCTTCTCTTCTCCTTTTACTCTCTAAATGACCTCTTGGGTTACCCTAAAATCTAATGGTTGAGATTCATTTAGATCTAGGGATGAGAATAATGTGCATTTAATTCTCACTTTCTATTTTTTAACTTACCCACTTAAATAAAGACCCACTTAGCCTTTTATTTCCATAGTCATTTTTTCACTTTCTAATTCTTCATTGACTTTAATAAAGTCACCTTTAAATTAGGATGTAACTTTACCACTTATAAAGTCACTTTTCAATTAGAATGTAACTTTACCACTTATAAAGTCACTTTAAGATTAGAATGCCACTTTACCACTTATAAAGTCACTTTTAAATTAAATTGCCTTTACCCCTTATAAAGTCACTTTAGGAGAAAAGTACAAATAAATTTGGACACTTTTTCTTCGACCAAAGATCAAAGCCTTAGGGAAACGCTTGTCCTCTGGTACCCAAATTTTAACACTCCCTCTTACCAAGGAATGCGTTCTTCACCACTCCCATCTTGTCTCTGAAGTAGACATGTTTGCCCCGTGGTAAGGCTTTGGTGAAAATGTTCACTACCTGCTCATTTGTGGAAATGTGCTCAAGCTTGACAGCTCCCTTTTGGACATAGTATCTGATGAAGTGAGACTTGATCTCAATATTCTTTGACCTGTCATGAAAAACTGGATTCTCCGTGAGTTTTATGCAGCTCTGATTATCATAGTAAATTACTGAAGGTCTCAATGCCTGATCAAATAGACCAAACAACACCTTGCGAAGCCATATGGCCTCACAACCAGCCAAACTAGCAGCCATATACTCTGCCTCCACTGAGCTCAATGCAACTGATTGTTGTTTCCGGCTAATCCACGACATAACTGTCGAACCCAACCCAAAACAGCACCCGGAGGTACTCTTCCTATCTGAAGCACAACTTGCCCAATCTGAATCCGTGTACCCTGCCAGTCTCACTCCATCACCCTATCTATAATCCAGACCAAAATCCACAGTCCCTTGCAAGTAACGAAGAATGTGTTTTGCAGCCACCTAGTGCACTCCCCTGGGCTCACACATGAACTGAATCATAATGTTAACTGCAAAACATATATCTGGTCGAGTGTTGACCAAATACAGCAAACAACCAATCTGCTGTCTGTATAGAGTAGGATCCACCAACTCGGAATCAAAAGCGTGAAGCTTCTTCCAGTTAGTGATCATAGGTGTAGACATGGGTTTGCAGTCCTCCATGTGAAATCTGCTAAGAATATCCATGATGTATTTCCCTTGTCCCAGGAAGAAATGCCCCTCCTCCTGCCACACCTCCAATCCCAGAAAATAATGCATCAAGCCGATATCCTTCATCTCAAACTCTGAAGAAAGATCTCTCTTGCAACCCTCAATGAGTCTCTCTGCACCAGAGATGATCAAGTCATCAACATATAACACCAAAATGAGAGGCTCCTCACCCACCACAATGAAGTATATGTTTGGATCAACCTCACTCTTTGTGAAATCCAACTACTGCAAGTATGTATCAATCCTAGAGTACCAAGCTCTAGGAGCTTGCTTCAGGCCATAGAGTACCTTTTTTAATCTGCATGCATGAGACTCCTTCCCATGCACCTCAAAGCCCTGCGGCTTCTCAATATAAACCTCCTCTTGAATGAAGCCATTGAGAAATGCGGACTTCACATCCATCTGATGGATCTTCCAACCCATCTCTGCTACAATCGATATAATGGGACGAATAGATGTATACCAAGCTACGAGAGCGAAGGTCCCCTCATAGTCAACTCCCTCTACCTGGGAGAACCTCTCGCCACAAATCGAGCTTTGAACTTTTCAATGCTGCCATCTACAGCATGATGGTAGCATGCTTTATCTTGTAAAGCCATCTGGAAGTAATAACTAATTTACCTTCAGGCCTCAGAACTACCTTCCAAACATCGTTCTTCATAATAGAAAAATATTACTCCATCATGGCCTCTCTCCAGACTTGCTGGTTGGCTGCCTCCTCATAACTAGAAGGCTCGAAGTCAACAATGCTTGTTACTAATGCCATGTAACCACAGAACCACTTAGGTGATTTACTCTCTCTAACCTGTCTCTTTGGCCCAGCAACTGATGTGGCCTCGCGTAAGGTATCTTGAAGCCACTTGGGCTTCCTCTTCCCTAAGCATACTTCTCCCACCGAAGTGAAATAATCCTCATCATCATCAGAACCCTGAACCCCTGAAGGCCTGCCAACTAACCTCATGCCTGAATCTGTGCCTGTGCGAACTGCCCATCAATGGACTACCCTGTGAACTGCTCCACGGACTGCCTTGCATGCTGCCCGAAGAACCACCCACCTAACTTTGAGAGCCACTACTCACTGATGGACCTGACACTGTAATCAATGTTCCTCCTGATCCCAGACCACTGGATCCCTGTGAGTGACTCAACTGCTCCTGAGGGTCTGGTGACTCGGGATGCTCTAACTCCCGTGACCTCCTAAAAGCTCTATCCTCCTCGAACTTCACATCTCGTTTGACAACCACTTTCCTCTGCGAAGGAATATAGATCTGATAAGCTTTCGAGATCTTGCTATAACCCATAAAGATGCCCTTGTCTATAGTGGGCTCTAGCTTGGTCCTATTCTCCTTGGGGGCAGGAATATGTAAGGCACCCAAAGATACGAAAGTCCCCAACATCAGGCTTCTTCCTAGAAAAAACTTCCTCCAGAGTCGCATTCCCCAAGGCACAATGTGGACTCCTGTTCTGCAAGTACACAACAGTGTTGTAGGCCTCTGCCCACAAAAATAAAGATAACCCCTGATCATGAAGCATGGCTTTGGCAGCCCTTGCAATGGATCTGTTCTTCCTCTCTACAACCCCATTCAATTGAGGGTTGTAAGGAACTGTGAACTCCCTCCTAATGCCTACCTCAGCACAAAAATCAACAAACTCACGAAGGGTATACTCCCCTCCATTGTCCGACTTGAGGACCTTGATCTTCCTACCTGTTTGGGTCTCCACAAGAGCTTTGAACTCTTGAAACCGCTTGAAGACCTCACTCTTGGTCTTCAAGAAATAAATCCATGTCTTCTTGGAGTGGTCATCAATGAATAAAACATAGTACTCATAGACACTCACAGATACATGAGACATCCAACCACTCACATCGGTATGAATCAAGTCAAGGATCCCGGTTGCTTTGTTGTCACTGTTGGGAAAAGGGGATCTAGCAAACTTCCCCATAACACATCCTCTACATACATCAAGGTGATCAGAACTGAAATCTGGCACACCAGTGGTGATCTCCCACAATGTACTCAAGGCCCCATGATACATGTGCCCCATCCTGCAGTGCCAAATCTCACACAACTCTGAACTACTAGATCTACTGACGTCCTGTCTCGGGTGCTGCCACTCAATGCCATCAAGGGCTGGAATGAGAACTTGTACACCTTGGCATGGCGTACACCAATCTCTCTTGTTGAAGAAGCTAGAGTTCCCCTAGGATATATAAGCACCTGCCCCTCCTGAACAACACATCACACCCTCTATCCTCAAGTGTTGAGACGGATATCAGGTTCTTCTTCATTCCAGGCACATATAGAACATCTGACACTTTCAAGGGAGGTTTGGGTCCCCTATCAAATGTCAATGTCCCCACACCAACTGCTCTAACAATGTTGTCATCACCAAGTACTACCTCTATATTAGTATCACCCTCTGAAGGCTTTGAGAAGTACTCTCTGACTCCTATCATGTGGCGGGAAGCACCACTGTCAACATACCAAATGCTAGAAGATGCTCTGCTAGTAGCAGGGAATGCACACTCCCTCTGAACATGTATGGCAGGTGATCCTGCACTAGTGGTCTCACAAGCTATGAACCCAAACTCCCGATCAAAGCTCTTTGAGAAGCTCTCTATCTCTGCAAAAGCTACCATGGGTTTGTCTTTGTCTTTCTTGTTCTTGTTCTCCAGACACACAATAGCATAGTGTCCCAACTTTTGACAATTCCAACATTTGATTTTGGAATAGTCCTTCTCCTTGTTCTGTTGCTTGCCTTTACCGTTGCCTCCACCATTGGAAGCTTGCTTCTTTGCTCTGCCCTTCTTGCCTCTTGCTAACAATGCCACATTGCCATCCTCCTCCACCTGTCTGGCTACCCCAAGATGGTTCTTTTTGATCTCATTCTAAATGCAATCCAACAACCTCTCCCATTCGGAAAGGTTTTACCGTGCAATGATGCCATCCACAAAATTCTCCCAAGTCTTGGGAAGACCATTCAAAGCAATACTGACCAACTCAGTGGGTGCAATGATCTCACCTACGGTTGCCAACTCATCTCTCACTGAAGTGATCTTTGTGAGGTATGATGTAGCACTGTCAGTCTTAGCCATTTTAATGGCCTTCAATTTTTCCTTTAGGACCATTTTCTGTTTTTATTTGAGCTCTAGTAAAAACTGGTCAAGGCTGTCCACATCTCATGTGCGTAAGTCTTCCCTCTCACATGAGGAATGACATGGTCTTTGATTCCTTCCAAAATCAATCTTTTTTGTCTTAGCATTCTTTTTGTTAAACTCTGCCAACTGTACAGGGTCAGTAGGTACTATTACTGGGTTCTGTGTGGTATTTACCATAATGCCTCAGACTTTTGCTTCCTCAAAGATGCTCTGGATGCTCTCCTTCCATGCACTATAGTTGTTATGCCCATCCAACTTGTCTTCAACTCTCAAACCCAAAGACATGTTTCACTGTCCTACCAAATTGAAATTTTCAAATTCGTGGTAAAAGTTTTTGTTTTCTGTGTAAAAATCAGCTTGCTATAATTTTCATTTTGCTGTCCAAAATTGCACTTTTCAACCAACCAAGCTCCGATACCATGAAGAAATTTCAACCCCCACTCCGGTTATCAGTTTTCCTTATCACCCCATGTATTTAGTTTTAAATCCAAACATGATAAAATTCTAAAATCTGGAAATGACAATATTTTATGAAAACACAAATTTAGAGATTTCACAACTGCTGAAATTGCAAAAATAAAACACAGTAAAATTATGACAGCCACACACAGAAAATAACACAATGATTTTTGGTCAATGTGACCTTGGAAAAACCCCTTACAACTCTTGGGAAAACCACTTTGAGAGCTCTTCTTTATTTCTAAAAATGCCTTTACAGAGAAACTGAAATACACAGTAAAAATTCCAACAACCACAAATTACAACTTACCTCGATTTTCGTGCTTGCACTCTGCCTCGAAAATCATGCCAATCAGCGAACAACCAAAACAGAAATTTTTCAGCAATAAAACAACATTAAATGTTGTACGACTAGCCTCGAAAAACGTGCCCAAAACTTTTTGTACAAACTATGCGAACAATACAAATTTCAACAGTACATCTGCCTCGAAATTTGTGCCCAAATTTGCCTTGAAATTCATGCCCTTGATGCTTTCCCTCTTCTTCGATATCTGTGCCTTTCTCTTGTTGTACGATTTTGCCCCAGGATGCGTGCCAATAAATGCTGCTACCCAGATTTGCTGAAATGTCTTCTTGCTACTCTCCTTCACTTCCTCACTGCTCATAAACTTTCTCCTTGCTCTCTCTTCTTTTTCTCTCAAATGTTCATAAAAGAATAAATGATTTTTTACTCTTTTCTTTTCCTTTTACTCTCTAAATGACCTCTAGGGTTACCCTAAGATCTAATGGCTGAGATTCATTTAGATCTAGGGATGAGAATAAATGTGCATTTAATTCTCACTTTCTATTTTTTAACTCACCCACTTAAATAAAGACCCACTTAGCCTTTTATTTCCATAGTCACTTTTTCATTTTCTACTTCTTCATTGACTTTAATAAAGTCACCTTTAAATTAGAATGTAACTTTACCACTTATAAAGCCACTTTTAAATTAGAATGTAACTTTACCACTTATAAAGTCACTTTTAAATTAAATTGATTTTACCACTTAAAAAGTCACTTTAGGAGAAAAGTACAAATAAATTTGGACACTTTCCTTAGGCCAAAGATCAAAGCCTTAGGGAACCACTTGTCCTCTGGTACCCAAATTATAATACAGATTACTTGGTCTGCTGGATTATATTTGTGTTGCAGAAGTGGGTAATCTGTGAGGGTCTATTACAAATGGGTTTTCCCCCTTATGATGTAAAAAAAAAAATGAAAATCATGATGTAAAGTGTCTTGAGGGTTGGAAAAATAATTTATCCCCTTAGAGGTTAATTAATTAAATTTTCTGGGCAAAAGTTAATTAAAATCCAAGTCAAAAATTTGTGTTCATGTCCTTTCACAGAAAATCCTTCAGGGTGGAACATAAAAACATTCTCTTTTAGATCTCCATTCAAAAAAGCAGTTTTTTACATCCATTTGATGGACTTTCCAACCGTTTTGAGCTGCTAGAGCAAAGAGTGTCCGAATGGTAGCCCATTTTGCTGTGGGGGCAAAAGTCTCCTCATAATCGACCCCTTCTATGCAAAACCTTTTGCCACAAGCCTGGCTTTGTGCTTGTCAAATGAGCCATCAGCTTTATAGTTGTTCTTGTAGACCCACTTGCAGCCAATTGGTTTGGTTCCTAATGGAGGATCAACCAGCTTCCAAGTGCCATTCTTTATCAGGACATCATACTCCTTTTGCATCGCTTCTTTCCATTCATCATGAGAAGCAGCTTCTTTGAAGGAAGTTGCTTCGAAATCTATAGACAAATTCAATTCACAATCATAAGAAACATCCATATCAACAGGTGAATCAGAGTCATCTACATTACCTCCATTTTTCCAGTTTGAATTTCTATTTCTTGTCTTTCCAACCTCATCAGGATGAACACTTTCAAGTGTCTTTGTCAACCACTTTGGGGGACCTTTCTCAGATGGTCTAGGTTGCTCCAGTGATTGAGTTGGGACTGAATCAAGATTGAGTCTCCCAATTCTATCAATCACATCACTTAAAGTATCATCCGTTGTTGGAGTTTCATGCGGGGGAGGGAGAGCTTCAGAAGAAGATTCCATAGGTTGATCTAGTATAGGAATCCCCCTTCAAGATCTGGAATCTCATTATCAAATTCTTGCAATGATTTTGCATTTGCGAATCTATCCAAACAATCAAGTTGCTGCTCAACAACATTGTCAGTTTTGGATGTTTCAAGAAAGATTACATCTCTAGATACAACAAACTTTTTATTGACTTCATCATAGAGACGGTATGCTTTGGAGGTGTTTGAATGCCCCAGGAAGATAAACTTATGACTTCTTGCACCAAGTTTGTTTCTATGTACCTTTGGTATTAAGGCATAACAGGTGGAACCAAAGACCCTAAGATGCTTTATTGAAGGAATATGCCCATACCACATTTCATAGTGAGTCTTGTTTCTAATACCATTAGATGGACATCTATTCTTTATATATACAGCACATAGAACTGCATCAGCCCAAAACATCAATTTTACATTTTTGAAAAACATCATGGGGCACACCATATTTAAGATTGTCCTATTCATTCTTTCAACTACACAGTTCTATTGGGGATTATAAGGAACAGTTGTTTGATGTTTGATCCCACGTTGCCGAAGATAGTTTTCAAATTCATTTGAAGTGAATTATTTTCCATTATTAGTGCGAATAGAGCCAATATGAGATTGTGCATCATTTTCAATCCATGTATGAAAGTTCTTGAATGTTTGAAAAGCATCAGAATTGTTCTTCAATAAATAAACCCAACACATTTTGGTGTAGTCATCAATAAATTTCATCATATATTTATTTCCATTTGCAGAAGGAACAGGTATTGGACCACATAAATCTGAATGAATGAGTTCGAGTTTTCTATGTGCTCTTGAATGTAAATCATGAAGACTGTTTGCTATGCTTTCCTAGAATGCAAGCATCACGTTGCTTAAGTTTCCTAGGAATTGTACGCAAACTAGTAACACCATTTTTCTTCAATAAGCAGAGGTTGTCATAGTTCAAACGTCCAAATCTAGCATGCCATAATAAACTTGATGGAAGTGTACCTTCTTCATAATAAGAATTGTATGAGAAATGTTGTGCACGAGCAGAGGTACCCTGCAGCTTGAGAAGCCTTTCTTCTTCTATCCCCCTCATGACAAGTGAGTGGTCAAATGCTTTTCTCACCTCAAGCTTGCCATCAAACATATGAATGGAGTGACATTGCTAGTGGATGTGGACCAAGGACAGCAAGTTTCTCTTCAGCGATGGGTGATATAGAACATAATGCAGAAGGAAGTCTAGAAGACCAGGAAATTTAAGCCTGATTGTGCCAAGCCCTGATGGCTTGAGTTTTGATTGGTCTGCAAAGTACACTGCTCCATCAACATTGTCAGTAAATTCTTTAAAATAATATTTTCTATGAGTCATGTGGCAAGTTGCTCCTAAATCAAGCAACCAATCATTTTTCCAAGAAGCAAGTGAAGCATTAAATAAATCTTCATTTACTCCAATATTACATTGTGCCACAACATAATGAGCGGATTCAGGTGCTTTAACTTTGTCTGTGTCATTAGTTTTACCTTTGGGTTGGTTTCTTTGCCACTCAATTTTGTCCCAAGGTAACTTGCATGTGGAGGCATCATGTGATCCATTTCTTTTGCACTGTATGCAGTGCAGATTTGACTTTTCTCCTTGAGAGTGTCTGCCTCCCTGCCTCTAAAATATCTTCCTCTTCCTCTTCGACCACCTCTTCCTCTGGAAGAATCTTGGGCAAGATTCTTTTCTTTATGAGCAAGGCACACAGCCTCTTCAAAATATTCAGGGGTTGTCTTCTTTACAAAAGTTTTCTCTCTTTCAGCAAATTTTTTCACAAGAAAGTCAAAGGTAATATCATTGAGATTTCCATTTGCTTGCAATGACTCAAGATAATTGGAGTAAGTAGGATAAAGTGCCATGAGAAAAGCGATCGGAGGAATATCCAATTCAACCTTAGTGGCTTTGATATCATGCATTATAGATTTTACTTCAGATGCAAAAGCAAGAGGATCATTATTTTGTAATTCAAGAGTAAAGAGTTTAATCATGAGTTGAACAACTTCAAGTGCAGAGTGTGAGTCATAGAGTTCCTTCAGTTTTTGTAAGGCTTCAAAAGCATTTGAAAATGGCAAAATATGGTGACTCACCTCTTCACTTACATATGCTGCAATTAATGCATAGGCTTTGTTGTTCTTATTTTCCCAGATGGCGAACTCCTTGTCTGATGTAGGTTGTTCTGACTCTTTGTCTCCGTATCCAACACACACTCCTTTCCACAACTCATTGAAAATGAGGGTGTGTTTTATCTTCCAGGACCACTCAGGATAGTTCTCCTTACCAGTGAGAACTACTCCCACAAAAGATATGATTGAATGCATTATAAAATCTGAGTGCTGTAAAAATACTTCTGCTGCAAAATTAAAAAAAATTGATTATGATATATGGAGACAGAGGTATCACTGTACAAAATGTAATACCATACACTGCAAGGTAATAGCATTCACCATTCATCGACTCTAATATTCAATGCCATATACAATGCAATAGCTTACAGTCACTAAAAAAAAATCATACCATTCGCACAAGAGAGGAGACTCTCACGCATAGGCTCTGGACAACAATAGCATTAGAGGAGGGGCAACACAGTGTGGGAGGAGAGGCCAACAGCATATCAATTTTAATGATAGAATGTTGGTCTTTGCATCAAATATATGAACATCTATATATCTCAAGGCCACTTCACGCTAAGGTTGTGGTTGATGATGCTCTGTATAGTTCCAGGACCCTTTCAAATTGGGCCTTAGTTCTTCTCTTTATCCTTGTTCCATAAAAGAAGGCCTATCAAGGCTCAAAACCCGATTACTAAATTCAGAATTATGCTCTTTTATAAAAAGACCTCTTTGGATTATAATGTGGAGCAGCATATCAATTGAAAAACATCATGGAGTAGCAATCCCACGCAGCGTTATCAACAGAGCGTTATATTGATGCGTTGTTGCTGCGAGCAGAGTGGTGTGGCGAGCAACATATATGCCCAAAGTTTTAAGCCGGAGAGATTTCTCGCTGAAGCAGAAGCTGGCTTAATCCAAAAACTCATGAAAACTTGTGTGGTCGCCATTCCAGAGGAGACCGGATCAAGGACATAGCCAAAAAAACCTTACGTTCAACGAGAAGCGCAGTGTGGAGGGCCAAGGGTGGAGTAGTGAGCAATGCAGTGTGGAGGGCCGAGTCGCGAGGTGTATAGGAGACCAAATCAGGGATAGAGCCACAAAAAAAAGTTTATGTTCTTTAACAACTGCCTCCCCTCATACAACATTTAGAACTTGAATTCGCTCCCACAACGCTACTCTAGCAACGTATGGCAACAACGACAGTTCCAACGACAAGGAGTATAATGAGTTGTGGGTTAGGATGCGTTCAGGCCAGTGGAAGTGTCAGAGCTGCCAGGCTAGCCAGTTTGCATAGGATTCAGAATAAGTCTGAAAGTGTCTCACTGTGGTAAGCCACTGGATGCCCCTGCTGAGTAAGAACTGCACCAATAGCATAGTTAGAGGTGTCTATTTCAATCTCAAATGGTTGTTGCAGGTCTAGTAATGTGAGCACTGGTGAAGAGCAGAGGTGATGTTTCAACTTAGCAAACACCTTATGTTGGGCTTCAGACCAAAAAAAATTTGCTTTCGCTCCGCCCATGGAGACTTGACTTAAAGGTCAAGTGATATGAGAGAACCCCCACACAAACCTGTAGTAGAAATTGGCAAGACCCAAAAAGCTACAGAGCTCTGTTAGAGTAGTTGGGGCTGGCCAATCCCAAATGACTTGGACCTCGCTAGGTCCACATGCACACCTTGCTCATCAATGATATACCCCAAATATTGAACCTGGGACATGCCAAAAGTGAATATCTCCAAATTGGCACACAACTTGTGTTGTCGCAGGGTTTGAAAGACCTGTCGAATATGGTGGAGGTGCTCTTCCCAACTCTAGTTGAAGATCAAGATGTCATCTAAATACACCACCACGAATGCATTGGTGAAGGGTTGCAATATGTCATCCATCAATCTCATGAAGGTTGCGGGGGCATTCGTCAACCTAAAAGGCATGACCAACCATTTGAAAATGCCCTCTTTGGATTTGAAGGCAGTCTTCCACACATCGGAAGGTTCAATAGGCACCTAGTGATAACCGGACTTCAAGTCAATCTTGCTGAAATACTTGGCTCCCTTGAGCTGGTCCAGAAGGTCGTCAATACGTCGGATTGGGTACCTATTCCAGACAGTGATCTTGTTCAGCGCCCGATAGTCAATACAGAGTCTCCAGGTCTCGTCCTTCTTCTGTACCAATACAATCGGGCTCCCACAGGGTGATGAGCTTGGCCTGATGTGCCCTTTCTGCAATAGCTCCTGAATCTACCTCTTGATCTCATCATTCTCCAAAACAAATCGTCAATAGATCGGTCCATTGGGTAGCGACGCATCTGAGGTCAGATCAATGGAGTGTTTGACCTGACAATGTAGAGGTACCCCTGTAGGTGAGGCAAAAATGTCTCTGTAATCCTCCACGACCTTATCCATCTACTGTTGTTGTGCGAAGGAGCCCTGTCTAGAAGTTGTGGCCACAACCTTCTTCTTGCCTTGAGGGCTAATCATAAGGAAAACAAATTCCCTAGTCTGGGAAATGATCTTACTGCATTGCTTTGCAGTGATCAAAGAGATGGCAGTAGGCGGGCTACCTCCGGTATCCTATACAACTTATTGCCCAAAGAAATAATCACAAGGCGAGGTCGAGACTCATATACAAAATGTCGCTTCCACAAGTATGGTTGTCCTAATAATACATCACAAACTTGAAGAGGACCATCATCACACAGTACCTCCTCCGTGAAGGGCTTGATGCTGTAGGAAAGGAGGCACTGTTGGCTGACGCAGAGATCTCGTCCTTTATGAAGCCACCCAATGGTGTACGGCTACGAATGTGTTGTTGTCGGTAGACCCAGTCGCTTCACACCCTCTGCTGAAATGAGGTTCTTTTGGCTCCCACTATCGACAATGAACTGTGAAAAAACAGTCACTCGATTGCTACTGCAGCACACTAATTATATTTCACCTACTTGTTAAATAAATTGAACAAGTTACTTGCATTTTTCTACGGCAAATACTAAAATACATACACTACAGCCTACACCAAATAAAACTGTGGAAACTAAATACAGTATAGGAGAGAAACAAACATCACACACATCTACACAGTTATTTTTGGACAAAAGTCCCCGGAAAAACCCAATGCGGGAAAACCAGTGCAGCAGCTGAGAATTTTATTAAAGCAGTAGTTTTTTTAATACAATCTCTGGATGCCTTATTGGCTATCCAATACAGAGAATATCACTGACAAAAGAATAGTGAGAAGTACCTCACACTATCACAGGCGATCCTGACTTATCCAGCCACAGAATGGCTTGCCCCTTGCTGCCCCTGCACAGTCACTGCATCAACCCAGTGTCACAGCGTCTAGGGACAGCGTCACTCCCTCTGTTGATCGATTTGCCTCCCAAGAACTTCGATCTCCACCTCTCAGACTCACACCCCGGCTTTTGGCTTCAAAAATCGATTCCTCCAAGAAAAATACAGACCTCCTCAAGGCTTTGCGTTGTATTTGCGTTAGCCTACGCTGGCCAGCTTAGCCTCTGCACTGCCTCTCCTGATCTCTCTCTACCTGCTCTACTGAGTATTCCCGAATCAGGAGAAATCTCTAGCCGAAACTATCCTTGCTCCTCACTGCAAAAGATCACTTCGAATTCTCTTCCCGGCAACTGTTGTGCCTCAGAAATTCGATCTTTTGATCTTCGCTCAATATGATTTCCAAATGCCCCTCAAACCTCCTCTTATAATCTTTTTGTTGAGAACCAACAGCCCAGATTAGATCCTAATCAATGGCTCAGATCATTTTGGCTTGATCCTCGTCTTTTTCTAGAAGTTTCACCCACAGTTAGATTAATACCCTTTAATTATTTTAATTTCCTGAGTTTAGACTTAGGCACCCATTAAAAATAATTAATTGTTTTAATAAAATTGTCTCCAGGTGGAATTTCCCAAAACGAATTTTGGGTATTGTGGAATACATGTGTCCAAACCTCCCTGCAAATTTTGAGGCTTAAAGCACATCCAATGCTACTAGAAATCATCATGAACTATAGCGGAGAACCCTTCACCCACATCTGTGAGTGGAAGAGGCGTTCCCCCTCCTCTGGATCTTCAGACTCATTCTTTTGGATCTTGGTGATGGCCACAATGGCACTGGGCTCCGCATCAATGATCTACTTCCCTTTGTCATTCCCCTTGTTGGGTTCTGACTAAGAGTCGGAACATGCATCTGATTCAGAAACCTTCAGCTTGGCCACCAGTGACTGCTTAGCCCAGCACTCACTTGTGTTGTGAGTGGAGCTCTTATAGAACTCACACCATTTTCCTATGTCCTTCTTTGTCTTCAAGGTGTTGTTCTTTGCTTGCGGCTTCAACGGGTTGTCTTGGGTCACCCCGCCTTGGCTTTGGCCATTTCTCTGTGGTTTGGGGCCGCCTTTTCCTTGCTTTGGATTCGCAAATCGAAAGTCTCGCTTCTTCTGTTTAGACTTCTGCTCAATCTTGACAACACATCGATATGTCATGCCAAGCGAGGAGTTGCCCAATAACTCCATCTTATCCTGACGTACTTGTGCAAGCAGCTGCAGTACTTGAGTATCAAATGCTGCTTAGAATCCTTGATACCCAATTTTGTGCGGAGGGTATGGAAAACATTTGTGAACTCTGACACATCTTGGTCCCTTCCCTGTTGTAGCGTAGTCCACTTTATGTAGTTATCTTCATAGCTCCCGAAAGGGTAATATTATTCCTTGATGGCGTCTGGGAAAGAATCCCAAGTGGGTGCGGCTAAAAGCGGTGAGGATTCCCTCTCGTCCTTTTGTTCACAGTAGGTTTCCCACCAAACCTTGACGTATGGGGCAACTTTAAGAACTGCAAAAGTAATCTTTTCCCGATTGGAAAAGTCATGAACTGAAAAATATCCTTTAACAGATTCAACCATTTATCTATGACGTCTGCATCTATCTGGCCCTCAAATATGGGAATGTCAAAGTTATCTTGTACTGTGTACCTTAAAAGGAGTGGCGCCTCCAGAGTGGCTACTAGATGAAGATGTGTCGCCTGTGGGTAGCCGTCAAAGGATCTGGGCAAAGTTATCCAGCACCGCATTCCTCTATCGCTCGAGGGCTTCCTCGAGCAATATTTTGATAGGATCTCCTGCCCCCTCGTCTTTCTTTTCTCCCGCCATAGGAGGCCAGGTTTTGCGAGGCTAGTCTTGCAAAGGTTCAACTAGATCGAGCCTTAAATCCTTATACCCTGACCTCGTTGGGTACATGCAAAGAAAAACAGAGAAAGAGCAGATTGCTCTGATACCACTAATCTGAACTTAAGCAGAAATGCAACAAATTACATATATAACCATAAATACAAACATGCAGCAGAAATAACACTTTATTTCATTAATATTAGAATACTGAAATATGCTTACAAACAAAATGGAAATAAACTAGCTCAAGCGATGGTAGCTTATCTCTAAGAAGAGATGTGGTGGCTACTTGCCCTTGAACTGTGTTACAATGAGGCTCCAAGGCCTATTTAATATTGAGAAACAATGGAAAACTGTAAACATCCATAAAACTAACCATAGGAGATGAAGTGCCAAAATTGTGGACCCCATTTGGGTAAATTAGTACATCAATTTCCCGGGGTTGTAACTTTGGCTTACGATCTCTGTTTGGCTATCATAATCAGTGTTGTGAAAATCGCGATATTATCTCGATAACATGAAAAAATCGTGAGTTTTTCAAATTCCCGATAAACTCGCCCGATTACTATGCGGCTTTTTCCAAAAAATCGGTGAAATTATCGCGCTAACTTCAAAAAAGCGCAATAATTTCGAAGTTATCGCGATTCGATGGGAAGTTATCGTGGAGGTGGCAGATAGCGAGTTTTATAAGAAAAAACATGATTTTTTTGTCATTTTTAACCAATGTGGAAAAAGTCTGCAAAAAATCGCGATTTAACCCTAAAAATGTGATTTTTTCAACTAAATGATTTAATCCCCTGATTTTTTGGCGACATTTTAGAAAGAAAAAAATCGCTATTTAATCGGGAGTCGACCCAAAAAGTCAGCCTCCCTCCTAGGCCGCAGATAAAGAGGTCGCAAAGGCAAAAATGATATAATTCTCTGTTGTTTTTTCTCCCATTTGGCGTTGTGGAGATTCATAGGGGTTTACCATTGCCCTAGAGGAGAATATTTGTGAGTTTTGTGGTGGGGATTTGGAGATTTATCCACTGCTCATCATGGGAGATTCAAAGTGCCGAATCGCTGCTACCAGGTATGTATTTTAATTTCTCTCTTAGTTTTTTTACACAAATGATTTCTTAAATCTTTCTATACTTCTCTAAAATTCTATTAGTTTGTTTGTCTTATTTTTGCCTAGAATTTTGAAAGGGAAACATTGTTTAGAATCTAGATTGAAGCAAAACTTCAACTTTCAAGAATAAAATGACAAAAATTCAAACCCTTGTTTACTGAATCTAAGTGTTTTCAAGTGACTGAGAATAGGCATTTAAAATCTAAAATCAACTATTGCATTTGTGTTTGCTTTTTATGTGATGGGAAATTTTTAATTTCTTTCAATTTTTTTTGTGCCCAGGTTTAAATTCAAGTTCAAAGTTTAAAACAAAATGCCAAGGCTTTTGGATGCTACGTGGGAATATGGTGAACCTGATACTATACACGAATCTAGGGGGGATCAATAGAATGTATTTGACTTGCAAGTTGTGTGACAAGCATATGTTAGGAGGTATCAACAGATTAAAATTCCATTTCGGGCAAATTATGGGGCAAAATGTTGACCTTTGCCCAAATACAACTCCAGAAATCATCCGACAAGCCATTCAATCATTGATGGATAAAGAGGAGGGAAAAGACACCAGGGCAACACTAAAATTCCAACTTTTATGGGCCTCAAGAGTGGGGGGAATTGAGAGTGGCAGTGCTTCTTCAGCATCACCTTCCTCACCCATATGTCCCAACCCCTCATCTATCTCATATTTTTTTGTTCCTAAAACCACAGCTGGCGCACAACCTAGCATCAAATCAACACTTAAAAAAAAAAGGAAAAGACAAAAGTTGATAGGTTGGTTAGTAAGTGTCTTCTATGGAATGATGTTCCTTTCAACATTGCCAAGACAAACCCATTCTACCAGCCTATGTTTGATAATATTGTTGTCGTTGGCCCGGGGTACAAAGCCCCCACCTTTGCAGAATTGGGAGGACCTCTTCCTCAAGATGAAAAGACTGATTGCACTTCAAGATTGGAGGAGTTTAGGGCATCATGGGAACAAACTAGATGCACAGTCATGTCAGATGATTCATAGTTGCAGGAATCGCCCCCCCCCCCCCGATCCTAAGTCGGAATCGCGACCCGAGGCGAATCGTTCCGGAATCTCCAGGCGAAGCGCAATTCCGAATTTGAGGTGGCGCGATTCCTAGTTTTAAGTGCGATTCCTGCCATTTTAGGTTGCTTTGCCCCGGAATCGCGCTGGCGCGATTCCTAGTTTTAAGTGCGATTCCTGCCATTTTAGGTTGCTTTGCCCCGGAATCGCGCTTCGGAATCGCGCAACCTGGACGCAACCTGGGCGCAACCTGGGCGCAACCTGGACGCAACCTGGGCGCAACCTGGGCGCAACCTGGACGCAACCTGGGCGCAACCCGCGGGGCAGCAAAATAAACATAATTTTTTTTTAAT
>APFE031397097.1:0-25176 GCA_000404065.3 Pinus taeda | reverse complement strand
GATGATTCGACTGACCAGAAGAGTAGGACCCTTCTTAACTTCTTGGTTAGTTGTCCCAAGGGGACAATGTTTATGAAAACTATTGATGTATCTGCACACATTAAAGATGCATGTACATTATGTGAGTTGTTGGGCATCTTAATTCAGGAATTAGGCCCAAGCAATGTTGTCCAAGTCATAATAGACAACGCTGCAAATTATGTTGCAACTGGCAATTTGCTTATGGAAAGATATCCTAACTTGTTTTGAACACCTTGTGTTGCTCATTGCCTTGACTTGATGTTGGAGGATATAGATAAGATTCCTATTGTGAGGGATATTGTTGAATCATCCAGGAGCATAACAAAAGTTATATATAATCATGCATCTGTGCTTAGCTTGATGAGAAAATGCACCAAAAACAAAGAGTTGGTGTGTCCTGCCATTACACGATTTGCCACTACTTTCATATCTCTTCAGTCTCTGTTGAATTCTATGTGAGATGTGAAGAGCATGTTTCTTTCAGCGGATTGGCGTGCTTTATCTATTAGCCGGAAACTAGAGGGAAAGGGCATATGCAGACTACTTTCATATGATCAGAGCTTTTGGGAAGGAGTAGAGGAGGTGTGTTCCATTCAAGAACTTTTGGTAAGGGTTCTTCGGTTGGTTGATAAAGACAAGCCTGCAATAGGCTACTTGTATGAGGCCATGGATAGGGCCAAAGAAGCCATTCATGCTTATTACGAAGATAAGGGAGATGAGGGGTTAGAGAAACAACAAGTCATATGGAGACTTATTGATGAGCGATGGAACAATACCCTCCATTGCCCCATTCATGCTGCAAGTATCTACCTCAACCCTGCATTTTCTTACGCCTATGGTTTCAGATTTGATGCCAAGGTGATGGATGGATTCTTCACTTGTCTTGAGAAGATGGTGTCATCTGAGCAAGAACGTCAAGATATTTCTAAAGAAATGGAGGTCTATAGGATGGGAGGTGGCACATTTGGTTTTACCATGGCTATTAAGAATAGGACGACCAAAATGCCAGGTAAGCTTCGGTTTGTTTCAAACTTTCAAGTTTAGAATTTCAACGTTTTTTTTTTATGTTTTTCATTTTTCTTTTAACTTGTAGATGCTTGGTGGACAAGCTATGGTGCTAGAGTACCCCATCTCCAAAAGCTTGGCATTTGAGTACTCAGCGAAAGCATGCAGTTCCTCTAGGTGTGAGCACAAATGGAGTGTATTTGACAAAATACACAACAAAAAGTGCAACATGTAAAAAAAATTCAAATAAATTTTTTTGAATTCATTTGATTATTTTTAATATTTAAATTTTCCAAATACTAATTTACAATCTATGACCCTAATACAGATTGGAATCGCAACGCCTCAATGACATGGTCTACATCTACTACAATCTTCAATTGTGGGTGAGACAATTTCAAACACCTACTGATGTGGAAGCCATCTCATTGGACATTATTGATACCACCGCTGCATGGAGGGTCAAGACTAAGAGGTTGATCATGGACTCGATCCCGGATTGGTTAGGTGTGGATCTAGAGGATGTAGCAGTTGCAGGGGAGGGAGAGCCAGAGGTAGAGGAGGAGGAGCAACATCAGGGTCAGGAGGTAGAGTTGGTTGAGGAGGAGGAGGAGGAGGTGACACCATCTAAGATGGGCAGCAACGGCAGAGGACAGAGGCCACCTCTTCCATCGGCTTCTAGAGGACGATTGAGTCCATTTGTATCCCTAGGGGTAGGGCCTTCTTCCTCTAGAGGAAAAGGCAAAGCCATTCCCTATTCCCGTAAAAGGGAAAGAGGATCTCAATGACTGATTATTTTATGACTTTTAAATGACTCATGATATACATTTATTATAATTTTTGTTGATATTTTGACTCTTGAGAGTTGAGACTCAAACATGACTCAGGATTCAAGAGTTGACTCACTATTTTGATATGTGATGTAGCACTAGACTTCATATACATATTATATATTAGCTTTCTTTACATGTTTATGTGGAAATGCATTTATCTGATGTTGTGGATACTCTAGATGTTAAAAAAAAAATTTAAAAACTGAATAATTTTGTGCTTTTTAATTTCGCCGACTTTTTCAAAACACTCTCAACTTTAAAGAGTTTTTCAACTTTTGGACCCTTATCGAATTAATCCCAACTTCAACTTTTTCCACATTGTTTTGAACAGACAGCGGCGTGGATTGAGAGTTGAGGAGGAGAGGAACTCTGGAAGGTGTCTACTATGGCAGAGGAGGAGGAAGCTTGGATATTTTAGCATCCCAGGCAAGAAAACTTCGTCTTTGGATCAAATTTCTCCAGCAAACCGTGGTTTCTAGGTATAGACACCAAATTTGACCATTTCATTTTGGTTTTTTTCTTGTTTTTTTCTTGGGTTTCTATAACCCATTGTTTATCAAAGATTTTTTAGTGGATTTGATGGTGGGTTTTTTTTTTTTTTTTTTTTTTTGGCATAGAGTGGAAAGAATTCATTTTGGATTGAGTCGAGGTTCTTTTGTTTGTTTGTCAAAAATTCAATGTGTTGTGTCATGTACGTAATTTTTTTTGTAACTTGCAATTCTTATTGTGTCATAGGTTCAACTTCAAAGTTCAAACTTCATCTTACATTAAAACTCAAGAGTTCAACCAAGTTACAAACATGCCAAGGAAATTGGACCCTCTGTGGGAATATGGTAAACTTGATAGAGGGTTTGATAGATTGAACTTGTCTTGCAAGTTGTGTGGGCAGCATGTGTCAATGTTGATTTGGGGTAGCATTGGATGTGCTCTAGCCACGAAATTTGGTGGAAAGGTTGGGGCACATGAGATCTCCAATACCCAAAAGGGTTTGGGCAGATTCTAAACAATTCAAGAGATATTAAAATAATTAACATTTTTAATGGAGTCCCTAAGTTTAAGCTTAAGGAAAATAAAATATTAATGTGTATTAATATGAAACTGTGTTAGAATGGTCTAAAAGACATGGATCAAGGTAGAGCTAATCTTAACCGTTGATTAGGGAATTAATCTTGGTCGTTGATTTGTCAACGAGAAAAGTATAAGAGGAGGCTTGACGGTCACTTGGAGAATACACTGAGGGAGACCAATCAGTTCAATTTCTGAAGCGGGGTTAGTTGAGAAATTGAACCAGTCATCTAGAGAGTAGTCAAGAGGCAGCAAGTACAGAACAAAGAGACGGGAGATCAACGCAGAGGCAAAAGAGGCAGACGCAGGGCCAGAAGAAGCCACGTAGAGGCAACAGACACTGCGCAAAGCCAGCAAGGCCTGCGTCATCCACGTAGAGGCTACAGGAGTGACGTTGAAAGCCAGAGAGGTTGCGCAGACCTTCAGTAAGTTGACGCAAAGGATTTCAAGTTGACGCAGAGAGTTTCAGGCTGACGCGGAGGATTTCAGGCTGTCGCAAAGGTCAGTAGGGCCTGCGTTGGGTTCAGAGGAAGTGCTGGAAAATTTGTCTATCTGTGGGTAAGCCAGTTTGGCACCTAGTTGTACTAGAAAATTGTTGAATAATAAAATCCTCCCTTGCTGCACCGTATTTCCCACATTGGATTTTTCCAGGGACATTAGTCCAAAATAAATATGTCAATGTGTTGATTTTTGTGCATATGTTTGTTTTTGTATTACGGTGTGATATCTATAGCAGTATTTATTTTGATGTTTGTTGAAGTAATTTCATGAATAACTTATGGTGAAATAAGTAAGAAAAGTAAATCAGTGGCTGCAGTGATAGAATTTTCACATGGTATCAGAGCAAGTAATCAGAGACAGAAAGGGAAAATCAATTATGGGTCGAGACCACGATGCAGAGGCATCTATCTCAAGGGACTCACGTAGATTTTCAGAAGATTGCACAAGAAAAAGAGATTTTGATTTCTCTATGTTGGCTTCCAGGTTGGTAGGAGGCCACTTTTAAGCTAAAATTTCCTCTAATGAAGCATTGCAATCCCCCCCAATCCTAAAATCCTGGAAAATTGTTAGGTCTGCCGGATTTTGAATGAGTTTTAAAATTCTACTTTCTCCATATGAAATACAATGAGATCAAAAGCACTCTCAAACATCTTGAATCATTTCATGGTAATGTTACTTTTACTTTTACTTGAAGGAGAATGTCACTTTTACTTTTACTTGAAGGAGAATGTCACTTTTACTTTAAGAATTTAACATTACCATGAATTGCATAGCATTAGTAGGGCAATGTGGTCATATATTCGGCTTCCCTTGTCATAAATCATTGCTTTTTTGAAAAAAATTGCGTTCAAAGGGTTCTTTGCAGCAATGTACAAAACTTTCTGGTTCAGTACCGAACCAGCTGGTTTCGTACAAGAAACGGCCAGTTCGGTACTAAACGGCCAGTTTCATACAAGAACCAACCAGTTCGGTACTAAACCGACCAAAAGTGGTTCAGGTCACCAGTCCGAACTGATTTTGACCTCAAACCGGTTGAACCAGCCGGTTCAAACAGGTTCAGTCCTATGCTAAACATACGGATAGGGAATCACTCATCCCAAGGTTGACTCAACAAGGCTCGGCCAGATTTAAGAATATGAAAAAGCAGTCCCACAACATTGATTGTAATCATTATTGTTGCAATTCTAGGTTTGTATAAGTCCAACCTAGTCAAGTGAACATAGGCTCATAACCGCTCCTTGGGCAAAGTGCCCTGCATCTTAAGTTGTGTATATATACACAACTTCCATTCATAATTTACACATCTTAAGATAATCCACTCAATTGTGATCATCCATTAATTCTCCATATAAAAGTTTTTACCCCACGGGCACCATAAATTATTGTGTCCTCTTGTGCTTGGGTTATTTCTCTCTAAGTGTATTTTGTGCTCAGGTTCATTTCTCTCTCTATGGATGTGCCTCTCTTGGCAGCCCTAGTGTTGTTCTTTCTTATTGTAGAATCAGGGTTTGTTGGTTTTTTCTACTCAAACCTCCTCTCTCTCTTGTGAATCTCAAAACCACATTGCCTCCATGACATATGATAAACAATTGCCACACAAAATGCAGAACTTTGGAATAGGCTATCCTATCAAGATTGTCTTAAATAAACATTTTGCAGTATGTACCATTTTAAGTTGATTAATTTCAACTATACCGTGGAATGCACAAAGTGAGTTGCAAGGCCACAAGCAAGCAATTCTGCTCCATTCAATCTCACACCCGTCAATGCTACATATTCACCTGAAACATAGAAACACTTGAGACATGCCAATTTTTCCAGAATGAAATAAAGATACATATTCTTACACTACAACTGGAAAGTAATGCAGTTGCAACACGAACATTTTAAGAAAGAGTGGATTTTACAGAATAGTCAACCCAAAAACATTTGGTAAGTTCAAACCTGTGGAGAAAACAAATAAACATGCCAATTTTTCCAGAATGAAATAAAGATACATATTCTTACACTACAACTGGAAAGTAATGCAGTTGCAACACGAACATTTTAAGAAAGAGTGGATTTTACAGAATAGTCAACCCAAAAACATTTGGTAAGTTCAAACCTGTGGAGAAAACAAATAATTGTGCATGTTGTTATGAATAAATATATAGGAAATAATGAAAATGATAATAATTAATAATAATTAATTAATTAGTAAGTAGGTTGAAAATTCATGTCTAAATGAGACACGACTCTCCATGAAGAGGCACCTGGATAGTATATAAGCAGACCTCTCACTCTCATTTGTATCATTCTTATTCACACATTTTAATATACAATATTTGTATCCTGAAGTAAAAAAATAAATAAATAAATAAATTCACATTGCAAGCATTTGACAAAACGAAATTCAAAATATTTTACACAAGTGATGTCGTTGAGTTTGAGTAATAATGTGAAGACGACACAGTGATCAATTCTTCAATAATCACAAGTAGCATATTGAATGCTACTTTTAGTACCAATTTGATCCAGATGTTCTATAAAATAAGAACAGTCATGCCATCTATGAAAAGCCTTCCAAAGTGGAAGCCTAAGTTGAAATAAGACCTTTCAATGGCAACCTTCACACTGACAAGATCAACAGATGACTAAGTCTATGCAAGATGATCCCATAAATGATATCTCAAGGTCAACAAATTGTTTTGACAACTGAAAACATCAATGCACAATGTTATCCTAATATGCCATGATTTCCATTTTCCAAATTGAAAATAATATGAACAACAGTATTGTGGAATAGTTTCAATGAGCAACAGAAACACCAAGTCCAACTCCTCATCCTTAGTTGGCAAGAGCAACGACTAATGATTCAAAAATCCTTCCTAGTGAAGTATGAAAGGTACTTAATGTAAGTTTTAATTGACCCAATCACCGGTTTTCAATCTCAAATAAGTTTCTCAGTTTCTTGATAGCTAGGGTTTAATGCTCATTCACAAATGCATTCAAAACTGAACTTATGAAAGAAAACACACCAAATCCTTTACTTTAAATACTAAGAGGAAACTTAGAAAATCAACCTCATAAATGACGCAGAAATTTTTGGGTAATGCCCCAAGAAAACCCCTCAAGGGAAAAACAGTAGAGATAGAAAAAATTATTAAGGCTCACAGAAAAATGAGTTTACAGCAAACTTTTCCAACCAACAAGTGCATTACTTCTCTTGTTTTCTGTGCCAAACTCTTAGAAATCTTTGCTATCAATCAGCCTCAATTTCTGTGCAAGGTGCCTCAATTTTTGTGCAGTAAACAGCCTCAAAATTTGTGCAATCAGCCATCTGTTGACATTTGGGTAGCTTTGGGATGAATTTCCCCAGGGGAAATCCAATTACCCCAAGGGAAAATCAGAAATCTAGCTACCCGAAGGAGAAACCTTCTTGCCCCAAAAGGAGAATTTAAATTTAATAAAAGGAAATTATTATTTAGCACTCATTATTATTTGATGTGTCAAATTTGTTTGGGTAAGCAATCATCAAGGCATTTGGTAAATATATTTAACTATTATCAAGAGCAAATTAAAAAGGGTTTTTCCTCAAGTTGGCCTCACTAAGTGAAGAGACACTTTGGCACAAAGACACCCCTTGGCTACTCCACCGTCTAATATAAATAAACAAACCTTGGAGCTCATTCATCGCCAACTATCACTCATCTATCTCTTTTATCTGCGGCCAAGAAGTCTGAGGTCTTCAACTAAGATGGAAGGAAAAAGGGCCGAAGTTTTGTTCTGAAGGGAGGCCATAATGAGCCTCAATTGGTCTGCTAACTGAGGCTGCAAGGTCTCTAGGCATGTGCATGGATTTCTAAGACTGGTCGAGACCTAAAGGAGGCCTAATCTGACCTTTGTTTTGGACATGACTAGGAGAAGGCCTGGCCGAATTTCTAAAGAGCATTCTGGGCATAAGTACGTGGCAGATTTATGTGCAAGAATTGTCGTGCTAATCTCTGTGAACAAGCCACATATAATCCTGTGTTATTTCAGATAGGTCCAACCTCTAACTTGGAAGGACAATGCAAGGATAGAGCACTTGTTAGAGGACGTCTAGCGCTGGATTTGAAGGGTTGTTTAGCCAAGAAATGGACCCGTCCTGTTGTTGCCACAGGGTACCCTAATCAGGACCAAAACTTCAGAGATAAAGGGTGCACAAGGACAAGTTTTATAAGCAGAAGATGACATCCTCAAAGGTATGTAATTGTATTGTGAAGTTGATGATTTGCAAGGTGGTTTAGGTCCAAGATGGACAGGTCTGTAGCGGCTTGTGTTCAATGGTGTTGGGCTATTGGAGAGAGCCCTAGTTCAATGGACGAATAGGCAGATATGTCACAGTGTATGGGCAGTCTTGTGGTTGACCTTTGAAGGAGCTAAAGGGCAACCAAGAGGGCTCGTTATCAAGCCCTTGTTCATTGAGTTGCAGAGAGGTTATCTTCAATGACGTATGGCAGCTCCCTTATGACAGTGATGTATGGAAGCATCCTAATGACAACGATGTATGGCAACGTCCTAATGACAATGATGTATGGCCGTGTCCTTATTACAATGTTGTATGGCAGCTTCCTTATGACAGTGATGTATGGCAATGTCCTAATGACAATGATGTATGGCAACTTCCTTATCACAGTGATGTATGGCAGTGTCCTAATGACAATGATGTATGTCATCTTCCTTATGACAGAGATGTATGGCAGCGTCCTAATGACAAAGATGTAAGGCGTCTTCCTTATGACAGTGATGTATGGCAGCATCCTAGTGACAATGATGTATGGCTTCTTCCTTATGACAGTGATATATGGCAGTGATGTATGGCAGTGTCCTTATGACTTTGATGCATGGCAGTAATACTTAACAGAGATATGTGCTACTTGTGATAGTGAGATGGAGGCAGCCTTATGGTTTCATTTATTGATCACTAGGAGACCTATCAGAGGTTTTGTGAAGGGCCTGTGAATGCCTCTTCGATATACTTGTCTGCCACCATCTCATAAGGATCTTGGATGATCTGGGTCTGCCCTAGGAGGCATAATGTGACTGTTGTTGAAAGACTTGTGTCTCATTGTCAATGTACTTTGTATCTCAGTTGAACATTGATTGACTAATAGAAGAAGAAAAATTGGTTCTGGGTTTTCCCCCTTCTGGGGTTTTACCCTGGTCTCTGACCAAAATCCCGATGTCCCTTTTGTGTATGTTTTTCTTCTAATGTTCCTTACTGTTTGGCTGCACTGTTAATGCTGATGTTCTCTATATATAATTCCTTATGATGATATGGGGTGAATGTTATGTGAAAATTGTTGAAAAAGTTGAAAAATGCAATTATCTACAGCAGAGAACAATCTAGCCCTAAAATTAACATGGTATCAGAGCTGGGCTGAAGAAATGTCATTGAGATCACCCCCGTGTAGACACCTATGATGGGTTTCTTGAAGAGATGAAGATGTTGGAGACCTAAAAGAATGCTAGGGTTTGCAGGAAACCATAGGGAGCCTTTGTTCTTACAAATGAAGGTTAGGGTTTGGAAGCAACCCTAGGAGTGGTCTTGAATATGGAAAAGGCCTAGGTTCCATAGCATTGAAACCCTAGCGTGATTCAGAATTTTCATGATATGATATGATCAGTGAGAAGCTATTGAGTATTCAAGTACCTATGTCAGATTCAGAGTAATCCTAGTTGGGCTTGTCTCCTACCCAATAGGAGATGGTATGATGCAGATCTAATGGTCATCTTGTACATTGATAGTCGGGCTGATGCCTCATGTCTAAGAAGGATGCAGAATCAAGAGGGAGTTGATAGCCTCCAACAGTCCTCATTAAAGGGTAAGCAGATCCATATTGAGGGCCATCAAGATGAAGAGTAATGCAAGAAGAGTTAGCTTCAAGAGGGAGTTGGTGTGAGGGAAAGAAGGAGCCACTCTCATATCTAGAGAAGAAAGACAATAGTGTCTTTTGTATGAAGCGTGCAACAGATGATGACAAAATGAAGAAGCTCATAATGTAGAGGATTCTCCTAACAAAAATATTGGACTGTGCAGAGTCCTATTTCATCATCAGGTACACTTTCATTACGTTCATTTATTGCTCTTGCTCTTGTTCTAGGGTCAACAGGTACATTAGATGGATGTAAGGACCAAGTCCTCAATATCGAGAATGAGGAGGATGTAGAGCCACCCCATGATTAGAGTGGTGCTTGAAAATGGACATGAAGCTTAGACCTCGAGGGAAGGATTGTAGTCTCCCAGGTTAATTACTATGACTGAAGAGGCTTCCTATTCATTCGGAGTAGACTGTCAAGTTGATCGTTGAATGTAATAGTCAAATAAGATGCTGGGAGCAATATGTCCTTCATGCAAGGACCATTCTAGATGACAAGATGCAGCGATGTCAGATGCTTCTACGATAGAAAGTTCAACAATGATAAGGAATATGCTCTCAGAGGGAGAGGACTATGATGAGATCCTAACAGCTATTGCCAAATGCTCTATTATCAAATATATTTTGGCTTCCTCCATGATGTAATTAAGGAAGAAGCATACCTAGAGCTATCTCAGGGCTTTGAGGCACATGAGAAGGAGACTCATGATTACACACAGAAGAAATCACCATATGGGCACAAGAAAGTCCCCTGGGCTTGGCATGCTTGGATTGATGGACATCTGATGTGGGCTCCAACCTCTCTTCAAGGTTGAAGGTATGTCTTTGATATTTGTTTTTATATATGATAATAATTTATTTTTGACGGGATCAGATCATCTCATCGTTTCGTACCAGAGAGAGTTGACCTCTGAGCTCAGGTGATCCACTTCTTGAGATTAGAAGTATAACAGAGAGATGATGAGGAATTCCCTGTCAATGGAAGTATGTTGTTAAAGTGTAACGAACAAAATTCGTATACGCGGCAGAGAGATTCAAAATATCTTAAATATAAAAGTATCCATCATAGGATAATAAATATATATATAAATGCTTGAATACAAAAGAGATATGAGATGTTATTATTACAACCAAAGGTCCCGTATATATAGCTAGGCAGGTACCCTTTCACGAACATTCATGTCCATAGAGACATGCCTCTTCAATACTAATTATTAGTTAATTAATCATTATTCATTATTATTATTATTTATATTGTTTGCATTATATCTATATATATTTTATTCATAACATTGCTATCCTCTTCAAAAAGCTTTGTCCTCAAAGCTTATTGCTTGACAACGTGTGTCATATGTTTCTTTGTCTTTTAATCTTTTCGTATCTTTCGAAGTTCTTTGAATTGTCGTCTTCATTGGTACATGATGATAGGATCCTCTGAGTGATAAACAAATTTATCGCACTGAGAAGGGATCTAACCATCCTAAATCAATCTTCTGTGGAATCTTTTGATTACTGGAAATTTGTAATGAATTATTATCATCGGACTTAATTGTGCAAACTTCAGTATTCTTCGGAACATAAATTTGTTGTTTATGTTCTAAGTGATACAAATGCGTAGATTGATTGAGTTGTCTACTCTTGTGATTCGAATGTCGATAAGGAGTTCTTTTGGTTTGACTTTCCCTTTTTAAGTGTGGTAATTTCCTAATTTACTTCAGGTATTGATGTTATTGAGTTGGTTACAGATCCTTTACTTAAAACTTTCATCATCTGAACTGCAACATCTGAGTGTGTTTTTCTTCAACTGGCTTGTCTTCTTCTTGAGTTGTGATATTCACTGCATCGGTATTCAATCCTTTCTCTTCGACTTGAATTTCTTCATTTGAAGATTTCAACGCTTCTTTCTCAATAAGTTGTTGTACCTTGTTTTCCAACGACTTCTTGTCCTTCTTAAGCTTGCTTCTTAATTTGCATTAGTAACTTTTCACTATGGTTTTTAAGTCGAGAAACTTCTTCATTTTTATTAGTGGCAATTTTTTCAACTTCTCTTTGCATATTTTGTAGTACTTTTTTATCTTCTTGAAAAATTACTTTTGAAATATCTTTTATGTCTTCTAATGTTACTGAATTTGGTTTCAATGTAACAACTTGTAGGGAGGTACTTTTCATTCTCTCTCACATGGGCACAGGTGGTCCGGGGAAAAGACAAACCCTCTCCTATCACGGCAGTAGAGGAAGTTGTACAGGCTAAACTTGTGGAAGAACGATCCCGTAGAGCGAGAGAGCTAAACCTCAAAGTGAGAGGTCTCCCTCTCCCTTTATCTTCAGCAGATCCGATGGAGGTGGCCACAGGCTTCTTGAGAGACACCCTCGACATATCTGGTATCAACTTATAGACAGAGCCTGGCTAGGACAGGACTCCACCTTATTTATCCGTTTCCATAATACCACAGATCGTTTACATGCTCTTCGAGCTAAGCGGAAGCTTTTTCATCTTCCACACAAGATATTCCTAGATGAGGACCTCACTCGGGCATAGGTAGCTGAACTCAAACAGGCTAGGGAACAAGTGATGGCAGCAAGACAAGCAGGCAAATGGGCAGTCATAAGGAACCTTCGCGCTATCATTCGAGACTCCTTCCCCCCAGGATGGACACCTCGAGTAGGCAGTTCTAAATGACGGGCCCGCCTAGAGGGGAGTCGAACATCAGGGATTACAATTCACTGCTGGAATGGAAATGGGTCTTTTTGGTCTTCACCTGGGCTACTTTACGACGCCCTTGAGTCAGCAGATATCCTCCTAGTAACAGAGACCCATGAGAGCCCAGTTCGACCCCTCCCAGATGTAACGGGGTACCAATGGCATTCAGTATGTAGACAGGAAACAAGGAGCTCGGGGGGGGTCAGAGGGTCAGGGGGAGTAGCGTGCCTAGTCAAAAACGAGCTCAGAGATAGAGTCACAGTGGTAAACACAGATGAGTACGCCAGGTACATGTGGATCCAAATCAGAACGGGATACCCACCCCTGAGGGATATCTTTATTGCAGTTTGTTACTTCCCCCCCACCACATCTTCGTTTGCCATCCACGACGATGTAGAAAGGGACCCCTTCACCAGCATATACCCTGACATCACTAAATTCTCAATTGATGGAGAAATCATCATCATGGGGGACTTCAACGCCCGTACCAAAGAACATCAGGTCCCACTCCATGACCGTTCAGAGGATGTGTTCTGCACTAGGGGTGTGGACCTGGCTTCAGCAGGCTTGCAGAGAACCTCAGAGGACGCCCTGGGCCCCATCACAGCCTACGGTAGACACCTTTTGCAGTTGGGCGAATCACATGAGCTGATAATCTTGAACGGTCTCTCGCGCTTCCCGGAATCCCACTTCTTCACGTGCAGGCCTCATGGAGGTGGGGCTAGTGTGGTAGATTACGCCTTAACCGGCAGAGCACTACTCCCTTTTATCCGGAATCTCTCTGTATCTCCCATCCCCCTGGCCGACCATGCACTACTTTCACTTTCGCTTTCCCTTCAGTCTGATCCCCCCGGACCAATTCACCCCCCCCTCGATCCCCCAGTAGAACCATCTTCTGTTTTGAGAAGGGTGACCCCGACATTTTCTCCTCCTCACTCCGGCAAATCCTCCCCAACACAAATGACTTCTCCCATCTCGAGACTGTTTCGAATAAATACCACTGTCTCTCCTCAGCAATCTGGGAGTCGGCACTTCAATCCTTCCCCCACTCCTTTCGGACCTCCCCGACCTCCTGCAAGACAGGAACTTCCCCTATGAACAAATGGTACGATACAGAGTGTAAACTCTTCCACCAGGATCTCCGCCATGCCTTCCGTCAATCCCTTCCCTCTTATTCTGCCATCCAAAAGAACTACCGTCGCCTTCTCCGCCACAAAAAACGACAGTTCATTTCCCAACAAAGAAGGGAGCTTTCCGCCCTCCTTACCCATTCCCCTAAGCAATTCTGGGGCAAGATCCTCCCCCGGCGTTCTCCTCCTCTCGCTGATCTCGACCCAATCTCCATGTTCTCTCACACCTCTCGTCTTTATGACATTCCCGATCAGTCCCAGATACAGGTCACATCTCCTCCCCTGTCCTGCCACCTTTTCACCGATAAAGATGTCAGAGAAGCCATCTGGGCGATGAATAGCAGCAAAGCAGCGGATGAAGAAGGTTTCCAAGCCGAATTTTTCAAACATGGCCTACGACCCCTAGTTGGATACCTGGCAGATCTATTCAACCATGTAGTCCGAGATGGGTTCCCCCCCATATGGTCCCATCATATTATATACCCCATCCATAAGTCAGGGAATACCTCGGACCCCAACAACTACAGGACAATTATGGTGGGTCATACTTTCTCTAAACTCTATGCCACTATCCTTCACAGAAAGCTTTCCGATGATTTCGAAGAAAGAGATCTCAGAGCCAGAGGCCAAGCTGGTTTCAGACCAGATCACCAGACCATTGACCACATCTTTACACTCCGCGCTGTGATCGAGGAAGCACGCCACCGGTCCTCGAAGGTGTATTGCTGCTTTGTGGACTTCCGGAAGGCCTTTGATTCAGTCCCGAGAGAGGATCTTCTTCAGCGACTCAAAGACATCAGTACCTCACATTCCCAGCTGACTGCTGTTATGCGTCTTTACGAGTCTGTCCTGGGCCGTCTTCGCACTGTAGGGGGGCTATCTGAATTCATCAGGAGCACGATTGGAGTCAAGCAGGGGTGCCCACTCTCCCCCACCCTCTTTGGGATATATATTGATGAGCTCGAAGCTTTTCTATGGGAACACATACAGGAGTCTGACGGTTGCTATCTTCATCATGTTTTGATCTATATCTTACTTTTTGCAGATGACATTGCACTCTTATCTTCATCACCAGAAGGGCTCCAGAGACAGCTGGACGCATTAGCACTATTCTGTGATCTCCGGAAATTGACAATGAACCTGGGTAAGACAAAAGTAATAGTCTTCAATGGGACGAAGAAGTCCCAGGATTTCCAGTTCCTCTTCAAGGGAAAGACAGTGGAGATTACCAATAGCTACACGTACTTGGGAGTACAGTTTTCGGGCCCCCGGTTCAGTATGCGGCCAGCTCTGCAACCTCGGATCAATAAGGGGTATGGCTCTCTAGCCATATTGGAGAGACAATGTTTCCGCCATCACTTCCAGGACATCTCGTCAAAGTTGAGCCTTATGGACACCTTGATCCGACCCACAGTCTTGTACGGATCGGAAATTTGGGGCCCTTCCTTATTGGAGTCAGACTGGGCGGCAGTTGAGAGAGTCCAAACTCTCCTCCTCCGACGCATTATCCGTTGCAAGTGTACTATCCCACAACAAATCATTCTGGCCGAATTTGGTGCACAGCCCTTCCGCCTTGAGACAGCCTTCAGACTGGTCTCCTTTCTCCACCGAGTTCGGAGCTTCGCAGACACTTTGAAAGGGCGAGACAGGTACCCTTATCTAGCCTACTGCTCTTCTGAGGACATCGACCGCACACAACCAGGGAAAACCAAATGTTGGTATACAGGGGTCTCAAAGTTCCTCAAAGCAGTGGGACTCCACATAGATCATCTCCCCCCCTTTCAGTACTCCTTGAATGCCCCCAGAGGACTCCCCCCCAAGCAGGAACTCAATAAAATCATCAAGGAAGACATCTACAGACAGTTTATCCAGGTCACATGGATTGACCCCCCGGGGGGGCTACGTCCGAAAATGGCTTTCTATGCAGAGCACTTTTTGAGTATCAGAAACGGGCTTATAGTTCACCCCCAGTACACGCTTCGACATTGGATGCATGCTCTCCGAATCCCCCTCGGACAGTTCAGAGTTGGATCACACATGCTTCGGGTAGAGACAGACCACCAGATAGAGAGAGTTGACAGGATTTGCCGGGATGCCATACACAGGAGGTGGAAAACGAATGGCACTTCATTTTCGGGTGTCCGATATATTATGAGATCAGAGGTCGCTTTCACTGTCTATTCAAAGGACCGAATACCCTTTCCAGCTTCTTCAACTACACGGACCAGAGATGCGTCGCACTTTACATCCAGGAGACTCTTAAGCATCGGGAGCATATCCTCCAGCCTCCCGTCCGACCCAACACTACTCAACAGATCACCTCTTTCTTCAGTACACTTCCCTCAGCCCGAGGAGTTAAGAGATCAACCAGTGAGAATACCGATCAAGCCGGCTCACACATATCGGCAAACCCTCGTTCAGTTAAGAGGAGAAGCCCCTTGCTTACGAGGACCCAGCAGCAGAACCGTGCCAGACATCTCCTCGAGAGGCAATCCAAGATCATTAGATCACGGAGACAACACAATGGGAGGCAACCAGTACCCACTATTTCAAGCCAGCAAACCTTACTGAACTACCCACAGTTCTCCTCTCTCGACCTCGGATGTTAGGAGTATCGGACTCCCACATTCGCATCCCCAGGGTCTTCCTCACCAGTGATCCTGCGACACAGTCTAGAGATCAGTCAGCGAGGCCGAGATCGGAGCTCCATACGCTCTTCCCGACCCGCTTCGTCTTTATTTTTCTATCTTTCTTTCAGTATTTGTCTTTATGAGGAGACCAATTGGTTCTCCTACTAGGCACGACCCACCTTTTTGTAACCCACAGTCCCTTTGACCTACTTTGTGGTCATTCGTTGGACATTAATAAAATTATCTTATCTTATCTATCTCTCTCTCTCTCTCTCTCTCTCTCTCAAGATCAATATCCCTGACCAATCCATTGTTCTCTTAGGAATAACCCAAGGGAGAGACCAGATGTACAAGTTTCATCATATGGAAAGATACATAGCATCAAACTCATCCCATAAGCCAAAACCTAATGGCATCAAGGTCAGTAATCAATTGACCAATAGGATCAATCTATGATGCCAGACTCCAACCATATGAAATGGTTTCTCCTTCAAGCACAATGACCCAAGAGAGTACACAAAATCAATCTTCCCAACCAAGTCCACTTGGTCTCTCAATCAAACAAAATGACTCAAGGAAGAGAACTCAAAATTAGTGTCCCCGAGATTGGGATTTACCAAGAGTGATGCCGATCCAAACCTTTATTTTAAGGTTGTGAAGAACGCACTTGTGATCTATTACTTTATGTTGATGAGTTGTTTTTGACAGGGGTTGAGCCTCTTATTATTTAATGTAAGAAGCAGTTGGCTTCTGAATTTGATATGAAGGATCTTGGGTTGATGCATTATTACTTGGGACTGAAGGTATGGCAGAAACCTGGCAAAGTCTTCCTTGGTCAAGGAAAGTATGTTATTGAGATCATTCAAAAGTTTCGCATGACAGATTGTAAATCCATGGCTACTCCCACAGTGACTAACTGGAAGAAATTAAGAGGCTCTGACTCCAGTTTGGTAGATCCATCAATGTACCAATGATTAATTGGCTCATTGATGTATTTGGTTAACACTAGGTCGGACATCTACTTCGCTGTGAACACCTTAAGCCAATTTCAAGTTGAACAAAGACGTGAGTACTGGATTGCAGCAAAGCACATTCTTAGATATCTACATTGAGATATCTTGCAAACAAGGATGTACAACTTCAGGGATACACAGATGTTGATTAGGTAGGGAGTGTTGATGATAAGAAGAGCACTTTAGGGGTATGCTTCAGCTTGGGCTCCACTATGATATCTTGGATGAGCAAGAAGCAGAGATTTGTCGCACTCAGCACTGTAGAAGCAAAATATATTGCAGCAAATGAAGCATATGCAAAAGCAATATGGCTTCGAAAGTTGTTTGCAAGATTGTTTTTCCAAGAGCTAGAACCGACCGTGATACACTGTGATAGTAAAAGTTGTGAGAAGCTTTCAGAGAATCTTTTGTTCCATGACAGGTTGAAGCTTATTGAGATCAAGTACCACTACATTCATGACATGGTGCAGAGAAGAGCAATAAGGCTCGAGTACATCTCCATTGAGGAGCAGAGAGCTAATGTTCTAATAAAGTCGTTGCCCAGAGAGAAGTTCATGTACTTAGAGACAAGTTGGGGCTTGTGGAGATTACCCCTCATTGAGAGGGAATGTTGATATAACACAGCATGGATGGTCTAAGAGGCCCAAAGTGCTCCCCAGGTAGGGTTGAGTGAGTGCCTATGGGTAAGGAGACCTGATCACTCCACAAGAGAGGATTGAGTGAGGCTTGTTAGCATCGAGACCCGATCACCCCCCAGGAGAGGGTGGAGTGAGCTCTTTTAGCATCAAGGCCTAGATTGCTCCCTGGGAGTGCTGAGGAAGTGCTCCCTAAGAGGGTTGAGCGAGTACTCCCTAGGAGGGTTGAGTGAGCGCCTGGTAGTACTCCCCTGTAGGGTTAAATTTCATCTTTTAGGACCAATCACTCTAGCAATGTCAGTCCCGATATGTTGATGGTGAGTCGTGGGTTTAGTACCACCCTGGACTAGTCCACACTTATCAGCTTTCTTCTCTTCCTTTTTCTTTCTCCACTGCATACATTCATCTATTCTGAAATTGTTCTAAGATGGTGATCTATTGGTTTTAACCTAACATTCATGTGACTTGTGCCCAAAATTATGACAGTAGAAACATTCAGTGATATCAAAGTGAGGAACAAAAGGGTTTCTGTCTAGATTCATGTATGTTTCGATGTTTGCAAATCTATTGTTAGCCTCACTTCTCTTAGGATTCCTAAGTTGATTTCTTCTAACATAAGCTCTACAATTTATAGCTTTGTGCCAAAAAAAATTACAACAGTAACAATACCCATAGAAAAAATTCTCGTACTTGGAAGTGGATGACATTTGAGGATATAACCATCTTGACATTTGATAATCTTGTCTCCTGAACAAATATGGTCTTTAATAGTTTGTTGTTTGTTTGTCCACTCTTTTTGTGTGCTGCACTTTGCTGGAAATGCTTCTTTGCTACTACTCAATTGATGTTGAAGTGCTGCTTAATTTTTTGTTCTCAAACTGATGTGAATTGTCATTGTCTCCCTTAACAACTTTTTAAAAAGTAATTGTCTTTTGTCCTCTATTTTAATTTCACTGTTATTCTCCTCCATAGCCTAACCCAACCTTCATAAGTGGAGACCTTTGAGCATTTAATATCACATCTAGTTTTTCAAATCCTTTTATATATTGAATATTCATGTTTAGATCAGTGCCTTCTCCAGCGTTATCTTCAAAGTGACCACCTCTTCTTCCAATATTTCACACTCATGACTTTTCTCCTTTATTTGTTGCAGCAGAATGTCTTCCACCTTCTTTGCTTCTTCAAGTTCAACCTTGAACTTGATAATTTCTTCTGAATTTGATTCTTCTTTTACATATTTCAATAAAATCTATTTCTGCTTCTTACTTTTTTGTTTAAGTTTGTCTATTTCATCCAGGTCACTAATCAACTCCCCCTCAAGATCTACCTCACCTTCCTCTTCTTCTTCATATTCCTTACAATCTTTTTCAAGTTCTTCTAAGGCCATCAACAAGAATTCACTAGTCCATTTTCACTAGAGGATTCATTACGAACAGGTTTTCCCCCTTCGTGTATTAAATTGTAATATCTTCATATAAAAAATATTTAGTGCATGGTCCCTCATAATTAAACACCATGGCTAAATATTAGAGGGTTGGAAAAATTATTAATCCCCTCATCAGTCAATTAATTAAATTTTCTGGCAAAACTAAATTAAAATCCTAAGCCAGAAATTTAATTAATTTCTGTCATAGGTAAAATTAAATTCTCCAAAGGTACAATTCGTGGGTTTTAAAGAAATTGATTTTTGGAGGTCCTCATCCAAGGGAATATTGAAGAAATCAAGAAATTTTGGACCCTTGGGCCTTGGTGGTTAAGTCAACGTCAATTTTTTGAGGAAATTAACTCAAAATAATTAATTTTGAGTTAATTAAAAATCAATTAAATTAAAAATTCGATTTTTCCAGATCTAGAGAGCGAAAATTCCATACATTATTCATGTGACAAGATAGATGTAAAAATAAACATGAAAAATAGCACTTACATGTATAGTGAGTATATGCAATCATCAATTCAAGACATAATTTGAAGCTCCAAGGCTAAGAGATAGTAACCAAACATCAAAATTCATCCATGAAACCAAACTCATCCTCCAAAAGGGAATGTGAAATTCTCACAAGGGATACTAATCCAATCCAAGTGCTAATGAGAGGAATGAATGAGCCTCTCATCTATTTATATCCTTCCTAAACAGTCTGACTTGCCTAATTAGGCCCAAGTAAGCCCCAACTAATAAAATAATGTGCAATATTAACATCCATTGGTGACAAGCCCACCAAGATAGCTCCATAACACAAAAATAAGCCTCTCGAAAGGGAAAATAGTAAACATGATGAATCGTTGGGCCATTGAGATGGCCTAGTGGAGTCCAAAGTGTGTTACAATGATAAAGGGGTTAGCCACTTGATATCCATGCAAGTCACATGTGGTGTCCCCAAGTGGGTTTGGGGGCACAATGATATCCTCATGGGTCTCCAAGTAGATCGACAATGCCATTAAACCATTTGTAAGGGCTAGAATGATGGCATAAACCCTCCCCTTGTCTCTCGTGATGAGACACATCCTTGTCTAGGCCCTGGAATGTTTGCCAAGTGTATGGTACAAATGTGAAGTCGGTTGAGCACAGCGATCCAACTGCATCATCCTCATCTAAAAAGGTGGAACACAAGCAGTCAATGAATGGTGTCAGGGATCCATGAAGTGCTCTCTACTATGGTGAAGGCCCATGGCTCTCAACGCTCACACTACAAGTGCCAATATGATCCTCTGGATGGCTTGGACCTTGTATAGGGAGACCAAACCCCAAATGAAAACCCACCTACAATCATGCATAAGATCCAATCCATCCCCTTGCCCTCCAGTACAACAAATCATTATTTTAATCAATTAAAAGAGCATACAAATCATGGAACCAAATGGACACTTCATGGTGGCATGCCCTTCCATAGTGGGTCTTGGCATGTACAGGTGTCTCCAAGCTCTATAAGGGGGGTTAACCAAGGACTCTATTAGGTGGTTTTAGCCTTTAAAGGAGGTGTCATGTCCATGGTACATCCATCAAGTGGTAGGTGGCATGCGATATAGTGATGAAACGGAGAAGGGATCAGGGGAAGGCTTCAGGCCACATGCCATGGTACAAGGGTAGCTATAGTAGGGGAAGCCCACATTTGGGTATATGAGTGTAGAAGGGAGCAATCGCGGTACATGAGTTACCCCGGCCTTTATTTTTCCACCCTTCTTCATATGCCTTTTGCCTTTAATTGATTTTCTTCATAACTACCCAGAGCTCCAGGGGATGAGAACATGATGTGTAGGATACAGCAGCAGATACCCCCTTTAAGTGAGGCAATTCATTGCCAACTAGGGGTTGGGACAATCATGGGTTCCTTAATGTGGAGGGGGCTCATCTAAGGCCCATAGGAACCAGAGTGATGGCCATAGATAAATGGTAGAGCTCCTGTTTGGCTTTTGCCCACGTGCTAAATTTGCATGTCTCGGCCATCTTTTGCATTTTGTGGTACATTTCCTATGGAAAGTGGCCAAATTATGTTTTCTTTTCTTTTTAGTTGCATCAACCTCCGGGGCATAGTTCTAGGCCCGACCCAAGGAGTGGGAAAAGGAGAGGGGGAGGTTAACTCTTTGTGGACCCAGTGCACAAATGTGAACCGGAAGGGAAAAGTGATAAATGGGGTTAAAATGAGCAGAGGGAGGTGATGTATATGGTGTCGGGAAGTGGGACCATGCAACCAAAATCGAGACTTCCCATGTAGTGCTAGCCCTAAATCTATTAGCCAGTATAGGAGATCCCACAGGACTAGGATACAAGGCTAACCACCAAATCGAGCAGATGAGACGAGTACAAACCTAGCCCACTCTTTCTGCCAAATCCCCCCACCATTCCATGCCCAAAAGTGTCCATGATAAGTACACAAAATTACTCAACTACACCAATGAAAAGCCATACTTTCGGGGTCGAGAGGCCCACCTTCAAACATACAATCATAACAAATGGGTGAGGGACCACATGACTGGCTTAGGTGGCGGAGATAGTGACACATCAAGCTATCTGGTAGCTGCAAGGGGCTGCTGGCTGCTAGCTGAGGACCATCTAGGAGAAAATTTTCTCCCATGGATACTACACATGGATGGTGGGTAACACACCTCTTCTGCTTGAAGCAACTTTGTCGATCAGCATCATATTTTTTCTTTTTTGTGCATCTTGCATCCAATCCTCTTCAACATCAATGCTTTCAAACATCGACAGCTTCGATGTTTGGTGTTTTGTCTTTTCATGCATCTGCATCCAATCTTCTTCAGCTTCAGCATTTCAGTCTTCTCAGAAACTTCAATGTTTGCTTCTCTTTCATGAAGCACCTTGTCTAGCAATTTTTTACACTAGCACCTCTCTTCATGGAGCAGCCATGGTGATTGTTGTCAGATTTTATCGTTTAGTGCATCTGCATCTGATCTCCTTCAGCTTCATTGTTCATTGACAGAATTTTTACTTTTCATGCATGTACAATCGATCTTTTGAATTTTCACAATATGAACAGTTGTGGACTTATGGTGTTTGCTTCCAGCCTTGTAGGTTGCCACAACTCTCTTTCTGAAGCACGTTCGTTGATTATTGCCATGTTTTTCCTTTCATGTGCTCTGTGATGGATTGTCTTGAGCAATTCAACATCAGAATGTTATGATGGCAAGAGAATTGCAATCAAGATTCCAGTGCTCATGCAAACATGTGTAAAGGGAGCTGAATCATATAGCAGACAAGCTATCATAACAAGGTTGCAGTAGACAGCAAGGATCTCTTCTGTGACAATCATCAAAGACAATGTAGAGGAAGCACTGCCCCCAAGATAGATTAGTTTCTAAGCTTTTTTCCTTTTCTTCTTTCATGTTGTTATGAACTTGTCTAATGGACAGAATATTCATGTACTTGTTCTCTATGGTCATCCTAGGTTTAGATTACTGAACCTACAGCAGATATGTTCTTTCATTAAAAAAATTAAGGTGATGATGCTTTATTAATTGCTGAATCTATCTCTTTAATTGATAGAAAAGAAACAGTTTTTATCTGGGGAAAAAACATTTACAGGACATAAGAGACATAATTACCATAATCGACATGACTCTAAAGTATAATAAAGCATATTACGCATTACACCCAAGATATGATCAATAGAGTTGTTTGGCATAATATTTTTATGGGTGGATGATTGAAGTCAAAAATACCATTGTAATCAAATAACATAGATGGTAGATCTCTCGTGATCACCGCATACAAAGTACATATTGAGACAAGTGACAACTCTCCAAGACAAGCTTGCACATGAAGCAAATTTACATGCCAAATATACTATCTTTCAAGATTCCGTAGCTGTCATTGACGAAAATCATTTAACACAGGCTTAGTAAATAGAATCATACCCAAAAATCCTGGAAGTCTTGATAAGAAATATGATGCACCGACATCAGGGTGCAGTCCCAATCCTGTTTCTGGCATTGCAAAGAGCTGCATGATTGCACTAAAAAATGTCACAAGACCTTAATTAAATTGTGGTTAGGATCCCGTATTGAGATACTAGCATTCTACGAATCAGTGTTTTGACTCTTAACATACTAGCATACCATCTGTACTCATTTTCTAGTTCAAGACATTCTCTAAGCAAAGAATGAGCATAACAAGTGTTCTCTAGTACTGGAAAAGACACACCGCAATGGGAATAAATCATATACAGAGAAACATAAGATGAACTTCAGGAATATATAACACCATTTTAAGGGTCATTTTACTACGTCCTAGATAGATAAGTTGCGTTTCTCATGTGAAATTAGACATCTAATACAAAGATGAGAGAAAATATGAGATGCAAGGATAGTCCTCCTACAAAATGCATAGCAAGCAGGCATTGAAGACCCAGTTCTATGCACCCTAATGTATGGTAGAAGTTGAAATGAAACCCTTTCTAGCAGCTTAAAATTTCTATCAAAAAGATATGAGAAGTTGACTGAATACAGTGTTCTCTGTCGCCACTCGAAACTTCCCATGCATGGAAATGCCAGCACCTCCTCCCATGACAATCCCATTTAGCAAAGCAACCTTCAATGCCAAAATCATCAGCAGTCCAGAGTCACACTCAGATTGTAAGTGACAAGGAAGAATTCATATTAATTTGTTAAACCAATTTTATTAAAAATGTAACCGAGGATGATTGTAAGTTATTTGGTTGTTCTCTTGGATAGAGTACTCACTTGGGGCTTTCTGTATGTTCCGAGTATATAGTTCATGATATATTCAAGCCAGAAATAGTATGCAGACCGACTGTACTTACCTGATATGCACCACATAAATCATAAATGTGTTAGGAATAAAATATATAGAGATAATATAAATAAACAATAATAATATTAATAGTTAATTAAACAGTAATTATTTACTGAAGAGGCATGTCTCTAGAGACATGACCATTCATGAAGTGTCACCTGCCTAGCTATATAAGTAGGCCTTCATTTCTAACAATCGTCATCTCATATCTTTTCTATATTCAAATATTTATATATATTTATTATCCTATGATGGACATTTTTATATACCAGATATTCTGAGTATTCTGCTGTGTATATGAACTTTGTTCGTTACAATGGTATCAGAGCCAGTGGAATGAAGAAGAACTATTAAAATTGGCAACTAAGGCCAAACTCCATGTGGGTCATCTTATTAATGGAAGCTGATATTTTTCTTGGATCCCTCTCATCAAGAGGTTTAGGATTGATCTAAAGATCATCCGATTCCGATAAGTATTCATGGAGATATGAATTTATTTATGTTATGGGACAATTCGTCAAGGTCGGCCAGCAACCAAATAAACCCCACTTGTGCTCAACGTTTTAGTATAAATAGAGGTGGCCTTCAAGTCATTTTCAACACACGTGAGATCTCTTCCTCTCTACTTGTCTTTGGGTTTTAATAGAGGAGAGATCCTAAGGGATAACGCTACCCTAATCTAGAGGGCAGAAGTCAGAACTGTCGAGCACTGCCGGAACTACCGAAACTGTCGGGAACAGCCGGAACTGTCAGAACTGCCAGGAACTGCAGGAACTATCAGAACTGTCGGAACTGTCGGGAACAGTCGAGAATAGCCAGCACTGTTAGAACTGTCAGGAATTACCAGAACTGTCGGGAATTGTCAGAACTGCCGAAACAGTCGGAACTGCTAGAACTTTCGAGAACTGTCGGCACTGCCGAGAATTGCAGGAACTGCCGGGAACAACCGGAATTGTCGGAACTGCGGGAACTGTCGGAACTGCCAGCACTGTCGAGAACTGCCGGAACTGCCAGCACTGTCGAGAACTACCGGAACTACCAGCACTGTCGAGAACTGTCGAAACTACCGAAACTGTTGGGAACAGCGGGAACAACAGGAACTGTCGGGAACTATAGGAGCATCTGTCTCTGAAGGAGAGCAGCATGCAAGGGACAGCTAACTAACATTGGGACAGTTGTATGGTACTTAGCAACGAATACACCAAGCATGCAATATTACAGCTAGCATGCAACAGCAAGCATGCTAAGGACAACAAGCATGCTAGGGACAACAAGCAAGCAAGGTGCGGCCAGCACATAGGTCAGTGTGGAAACATGGTGCAGCAATGGCACATAATGTAGTACAATGATGGGTACAGTCATGATTAATGAAGCATGATGAGATGCAGCATAGTGATAATGGGTGCAGCATGGTGGAGCACGGCGAGGTGCAGCATGATGACGAAATGCAGCACAACAATAGGTGAAGGAGTCA